>JASGCC010003906.1:0-21985 GCA_030067915.1 Hydractinia echinata | reverse complement strand
AAAAAGGATTGCTCTTCTAATAGTCTCTCAACGACGAACCACAAGAACCGAAGTTAATAGACTAGAAATAAAATCTAGAAGCAAAATGCGTCAGCCGGGAATCGAACCCGGATCTATTGCTTAGAAGGCAACAATGCTAACCTTTACACCACCGACGCTGATAGCAGAAATGTTAGAGTTATTAATGTAAGGTACATCCGTGACCAAATATGGGCATCTTTTTGTTATATGCTTTTCCCTTGCGACTTGATAACTTAAAAACATTCAACCCTGCCATAAAGGATTGCCCTTCTAATCATCTCTGAAGTACGAACCACAAGAACCGCCGTTAATAGACTGGAAATAAAACTAAACCAAAATGCGTCAGCCGGGTATCGAACCCGGATCTATTCCTTGGAAGGCAACAATGCTAACCTTTACACCACCGACGCTGATAGCAGAAATGTTAGATTTATTAAAACGTAAGTACTTCCGCGATCAAAATATGGGCATCTTTTGTGTTATATGCTTTTCCCTTGCGACTTGATAACTCAAAAACATTCAACCCTGCCATAAAGGATTGCCCTTCTAATCATCTCTCAAGTACGAACCACAAGAACCGCCGTTAATAGACTGGAAATAAAATCTAAACCAAAATGCGTCAGCCGGGTATCGAAACCCGGATCTATTGCTTTGGAAGGCAACAATGCTAACCTTTACACCACCGACGCTGATAGCAGAAATGTTAGATTTATTAAACGAAAGGTACCTCCGCGATCAAAATATGGCATCTTTGTGTTATATGCTTTTGCCTTTTGACTTGATAACTCAAAAACAATCAACCCTGCCAAAAAGGATTGCCTCTTCTAATAGTCTCTCAACGACGAACCACAAGAACCGAAGTTAATAGACTAGAAATAAAATCTAGAAGCAAAATGCGTCAGCCGGGAATCGAACCCGGATCTATTGCTTAGAAGGCAACAATGCTAACCTTTACACCACCGACGCTGATAGCAGAAATGTTAGAGTTATTAATGTAGGTACATCCGTGACCAAAATATGGGCATCTTTTGTGTTATATGCTTTTCCCTTGCGACTTGATAACTTAAAACATTCAACCCTGCCATAAAGGATTGCCCTTCTAATCATCTCTGAAGTACGAACCACAAGAACCGCCGTTAATAGACTGGAAATAAAAACTAAAACCAAAATGCGTCAGCCGGGTATCGAACCCGGATCTATTGCTTGGAAGGCAACAATGCTAACCTGTACACCACCGATGCTGATAGCAGAAATGTTAGATTTATTAAACGTAAGGTACTTCCGCGATCAAAAATATGGGCATCTTTTGTGTTTATATGCTTTTCCCTTGCGACTTGATAACTTAAAAAACATTCAACCCTGCCATAAGGATTGCCCTTCCAATCATCTCTGAAGTACGAACCACAAGAACCGCCGTTAATAGACTGGAAATAAAAACTAAAACCAAAATGCGTCAGCCGGGTATCGAACCCGGATCTATTGCTTGGAAGGGCAACAATGCTAACCTGTACACCACCGACGCTGATAGCAGAAATGTTAGATTTATTAAACGAAAGGTACTTCCACGATCAAATATGGGCATCTTTTCTATTATATATGCTTTTGCCTTTTGACTTGATAACTCAAAAACAATCAATCCTGCCATAAAGGATTGCTCTTCTAATAGTCTCTCAACGACGAACCACAAGAACCGAAGTTAATAGACTAAAAAAATCTAGAAGCAAAATGCGTCAGCCGGGAATCGAACCCGGATCTATTGCTTAGAAGGCAACAATGCTAACCTTTACACCACCGACGCTGATAGCAGAAATGTTAGAGTTATTAATGTAAGGTACATCCGTGACCAAAATATGGGTCTTTTGTGTTATATGCTTTTCCCTTGTGATTTGATAACTCAAAACGCTTAACCCTGCCATAAAAGATTGCTCTTCTAATCGTCTCTCAAGGACGAACCACAAGACCGAAGTTAATAGACTAGAATAAAATTAGAAGCAAAATACGTCAGCCGGGTATCGAACCCGGATCTATTGCTTGGAAGGCAACAATGCTAACCTTTACACCACCGACGCTGATAGCAGAAATGTTAGATTTATTAAACGTAAGGTACTTCCGCGATCAAAATATGGGCATCTTTTGTGTATTATGCTTTTCCCTTGCGACTTGATAACTTAAAAACATTCAACCCTGCCATAAAGGATTGCCTTCTAATCATCTCTGAAGTACGAACCACAAGAACCGCCGTTAATAGACTGGAAATAAAACTAAAACCAAAATGCGTCAGCCGGTATCGAACCCGGATCTATTGCTTGGAAGGCAACAATGCTAACCTGTACACACCGACGCTGATAGCAGAAATGTTAGATTTATTAAACGAAAGGTACTTCCACGATCAAATATGGGCATCTTTTCTATTATATGCTTTTGCCTTTTGACTTGATAACTCAAAAACAATCAATCCTGCCATAAAGGATTGCTCTTCTAATAGTCTCTCAACGACGAACCACAAGAACCGAAGTTAATAGACTAGAAATAAAATCTAGAAGCAAATTCGTCGACTGGGAACCAAACCTGGATCTATTGCTGGAAGGCAACAATGCTAACCTTTACACCACCGACGCTGATAGCAGAATTGTTAGATTTATTAAACGTAAGGTACTTCCGCGATCAAAATATGGGCATCTTTCGTGTTATATGCTCTTCCCTTGTGACTTGATAGCTCAAACACATTCAACTCTGCCATAAAGGATTGCCCTTCTAATCATCTCTCAAGTACGAACCACAAGAACCGAAGTTAATAGACTGGAACATGAAATCTAGAGAGTAAAATGCGTCAGCTGGGAACCCGAAACCCGGATCTATTGCTTGGAAGGCAACAATGCTAACCTTTACACACCGACGCTGATAGCAGAAATGTTAGAGTTATTAATGTAAGGTACATCCGTGACCAAAATATGGGCATCTTTCCTATTATATGGTTTTCCCTTGTGATTTGATAACTCAAAACCTTTAACTCTGCTATAAACGATTGCTATTCTAATCGTCTCTCAAGGACGAACCACAAGAACGAAGTTAATAGACTAGAAATAAATCTAGAAGCAAAATGCGTCAGCCGGGTATCGAACCCGGATCTATTGCTTGGAAGGCAACAATGCTAACCTTTACACCCCGACGCTGATAGCAGAAATGTTAGATTTATTAAACGTAAGTACTTCCGCGATCAAATATATATGCATCTTTTGTGTTATATGCTTTTCCCTTGCGACTTGAAACTCAAAAAATTCAACCCTGCCATAAAGGATTGCCCTTCTAATCATCTCTCAAGTACGAACCACAAGAACCGCCGTTAATAGACTGGAAATAAAATCTAGAAGCAAAATGCGTCAGCCGGGTATCGAACCCGGATCTATTGCTTGGAAGGCAACAATGCTAACCTTTACACCACCGACGCTGATAGCAGAAATGTTAGATTTATTAAACGAAAGGTACTTCCGCGATCAAATATGGGCATCTTTTGTGTTATATGCTTTTGCCTTTTGACTTGATAACTCAAAAAACAATCAACCTGCCAAAAAGGATTGCTCTTCTAATAGTCTCTCACGACGAACCACAAGAACGAAGTTAATAGACTAGAAATAAAATCTAGAAGCAAAATGCGTTGACTGGGAACCAAACCCGGATCTATTGCTTAGAAGGCAACAATGCTAACCTTTACACCACCGACGCTGATAGCAGAAATGTTAGATTTATTAAACGCAAGGTACTTCCGCGATCAAAATATGGGCATCTTTCGTGTTATATGCTCTTCCCTTGTGACTTGATAGCTCAAACACATTCAAACTCTGCCATAAAGGATTGCCCTTCTAATCATCTCTCAAAGTACGAACCACAAGAACCGAAGTTAATAGACTGGAACATGAAATCTAGAAGCAAAATGCGTCAACCGGGAATCGAACCCGGATCTATTGCTTGGAAGGCAAAACAATGCTAACATTTACACCACCGACGCTGATAGCAAATGTTAGAGTTATTAATGTAAGGTACATCCCGTGACTAAAATATGGGCATCTTTCCATTATATGGTTTTTCCCTTGTGATTTGATAACTCAAAAACCCTTAACCCTGCCATAAAGGATTGCTTTTTAATCGTCTCTCAGGACGAACCACAAGAACCGAAGTTAATAGACTAGAAAAAAATCTAGAAGCAAATGCGTCAGCCGGGTATCCAACCGGGATCTATTGCTTGGAAGGCAACAATGCTAACCTTCACACCACCGACGCTGATAGCAGAAATGTTAGATTTATTAAACGTAAGGTACTTCCGCGATCAAAATATGGGCATCTTTTGTGTTATATGCTTTTCCCGTGCGCCTTGATAACTCAAAAACATTCAACCCTGCCATAAAGGATTGCCCTTCTAATCATCTCTCAAGTACGAACCACAAGAACCGCCGTTAATAGACTGGAAATAAAATCTAGAAGCAAAATGCGTCAGCCGGGTATCGAACCCGGATCTATTGCTTGGAAGGCAACAATGCTAACCTTTACACCACCGACGCTGATAGCAGAAATGTTAGATTTATTAAACGAAAGGTACTTCCGCGATCAAAATATGGAGCATCTTTTGTGTTATATGCTTTTGCCTTTTGACTTGATAACTCAAAAACAATCAACCCTGCCATAAAGGATTGCTCTTCTAATAGTCTCTCAACGACGAACCACAAGAACCGAAGTTAATAGACTAGAAATAAAATCTAGAAGCAAAATACGTCGGCCGGGAACCAAACCCGGATCTATTGCTTGGAAGGCAACAATGCTAACCTTTACACCACGACGCTGATAGCAGGAATGTTAGATTTATTAAACGTAAGGTACTTCCGCGATCAAAATATGGGCATCTTTCTTGTTATATGCTCTTCCCTTGTGACTTGATAGCTCAAACACATTCAACTCTGCCATAAAGGATTTCCCTTCTAATCATCTCTCAAGTACGAACCACAAGAACCGAAGTTAATAGACTGGAACATGAAATCTAGAAGCAAAATGCGTCAACCGGGAGTTGAACCCGGATCTATTGCTTGGAAGGCAACAATGTTAACCTTTACACCACCGACGCTGATAGCAGAAATGTTAGAGTTATTAATGTAAGGTACATCCGTGACCAAAATATGGGCATCTTTCCTAATATATGCTTTTCCCTTTTGATTGATAACTCAAAAACCCTTAACCCTGCCATAAAGGATTGCTCTTCTAATCGTCTCTCAAGGACGAACCACAAGAACCGAAGTTAATAGACTAGAAATAAAATCTAGAAGCAAATGCGTTAGCCGGGTATCGAACCCGGATCTATTGCTTGGAAGGCAAAAATGCTAACCTTTACACCACCGACGCTGATAGCAGAAATGTTAGATTTATTAAACGTAAGGTACTTCCGCGATCAAAATATGGGTATCTTTTGTGTTATATGCTTTTCCCTTTGACTTGATAACTCAAAAGCCATCACCCTGCCATAAAGGATTGCTTCTAATGGTCTCTCAAGGACGCACCACAAGAACCGAAGTTAATTGACTAGAAATAAATCTAGAAGCAAAATTCTTCAGCCGGAAATCGAACCCGGATCTATTGCTTGGAAGGCAACAATGCTAACCTTTACACCACCGACGTTGATGTGAGAAATCCAAAGCAATTTGCAGAAAGGGAGATGCGTGCGCGCAATACTTGCGCTTTCTTGTGTTGTCTTCCCTTCTATTGTCACCTGTCAAATGAAAAAGCCAAGATTGCACGCACAAAACTGACCTACCTATCTTTCTGCGGCGTAATACGACGTCCGCAAGATTAACTACAAATATTTATCGTAGAAAATGACAATGCGAAAGTCAGCAGTTATTGTGACATTAAATATTCGGGAGAATACGAAACAACTGCAGATCAAATGACCTGAGGCCAATCTAAGCACTGGCATGTGAACCTGGACATTTTCAGAAGTCGTAGTCTAATAGAGAATTAGGCTGTTCAAATATTATGGAGGCAAATTTTGCCTCAATACCTTTCGGGAATGATTAATCTACAAACTCCTATTGAAATGTCTGCCGGGAATCGAACACGGATCTATTGCTTGGAAGGCGACAATGCTAACCTTTACACCACCGACGCTGATAGCAGAAATATTAGAGTTATTAAACGTACGGTACTCCCACTATCAAAATATGGGCATCCCTCGTATTATATGCGTTTCCCTTGTGACTTGATAACTCAAAAACATTCACCCTGCCATAAAGGATTGCTCTCTTTAATCGTCTCTCAAGGACGAACCACAAGAACCGCAGTTAATAGACTAGAAATAAAATCTAGAAGCAAAATGCGTCAGCCGGGTATCCAACCCGGATCTATTGCTTGGAAGGCAACAATGCTAACCTTCACACCACCGACGCTGATAGCAGAAATGTTAGATTTATTAAACGAAAGGTACTTCCGCGATCAAAATATGGGCATCTTTTGTGTTATATGCTTTTCCCTTGCGGCTTGATAACTCAAAAACATTCAACCCTGCCATAAAGGATTGCCCTTCTAATCATCTCTCAAGTACGAACACAAAAACCGCCGTTAATAGACTGGAAATAAAATCTAGAAGCAAAATGCGTCAGCCGGGTATCGAACCCGGATCTATTGCTTGGAAGGCAACAATGCTAACCTTTACACCACCGACGCTGATAGCAGAAATGTTAGAATTATTAAACGAAAGGTACTTCCGCGATCAAAATATGGGCATCTTTTGTGTTATATGCTTTTGCCTTTTGACTTGATAACTCAAAACAATCAACCCTGCCATAAAGGATTGCTCTTCTAATAGTCTCTCAACGACGAACCACAAGAACCGAAGTTAATAGACTAGAAATAAAATCTAGAAGCAAAATACGTCGGCTGGGAACCAAACCCGGATCTATTTCTTGAAGGCAACAATGCTAACCTTTACACCACCGACGCTGATAGCAGGAATGTTAGATTTATTAAACGTAAGGTACTTCCGCGATCAAAATATGGGCATCTTTCGTGTTATATGCTCTTCCCTTGTGACTTGATAGCTCAAACACATTCAACTCTGCCATAAAGGATTGCCCTTCTAATCATCTCTCAAGTACGAACCACAAGAACCGAAGTTAATAGACTGGAACATGAAATCTAGAAGCAAAATGCGTCAACCGGGAGTTGAACCCGGATCTATTGCTTGGAAGGCAACAATGCTAACCTTTACACCACCGACGCTGATAGCAGAAATGTTAGAGTTATTAATGTAAGGTACATCCGTGACCAAAATATGGGCATATTTCCTAATATATGCTTTTCCCTTTTGATTTGATAACTCAAAAACCCTTAACCCTGCCATAAAAGATTGCTCTTTTAATCGTCTCTCAAGGACGAACCACAAGAACCGAAGTTAATAGACTAGAAATAAAATCTAGAAGCAAAATGCGTCAGCCGGGTATCGAACCCGGATCTATTGCTTGGGAGGCAACAATGCTAACCTTTACACCACCGACGCTGGGGAGCAGAAATGTTAGATTTATTAAACGTAAGGTACTTCCGCAATCAAAATATGGCCATCTTTCGTGTTATATGCTTTTCCCTTGTGACTTGATAACTCAAAAACTTTCAACCCTGCCATAAAAGATTGCTCTTCTAATCGTCTCTCAAGGACGAACCACAAGAACCGAAGTTAATTGACTAGAAATAAAATCTAGAAGCAAAATGCTTCAACCGGAAATCGAACCCGGATCTATTGCTTGGAAGGCAACAATGCTAACCTTTACACCACCGACGCCCGATGAGAGAAATCCAAAGCACTTTGCAGAAAGGGAGATGCGTGCGCGCAATACTTGCGCTTTCTTGTGTTGTCGTCCTTTCTATTGACACCTGTCAAATGAAAAAGCCAAGATTGCACGCACAAAACTGACCTACCTATCTTTCTACGGCGTAATACGACGTCCGCAACATTAACTACAAATATTTATCGTAGAAAATGACAATGCGAAAGTCGGCAATAATTGGGAAATTAAATAATTGGGAGAATGCGAAACAGTTGAAGATCAAAAAGCCTGAGGACACTCTAAGCACTGGCTGGTGAACCTGGTCATTTTCAGCAGGAGTACTCTAATAGAGAATTAGGCTGTTCAAATATTATGGAGGCAAATTTTGCCTCAATACATTTCGGGAATGATTAATCTACAAACTCCTATTGAAATGCGTCTGCCGGGAATCGAACACGGATCTATTGCTTGGAAGGCGACAATGCTAACCTTTACACCACCGACGCTGATAGCAGAAATATTAGAGTTATTAAACGTACGGTACTCCCACTATCAAAATATGGGCATCCCTCGTATTATATGCGTTTCCCTTGTGACTTGATAACTCAAAAACATTCACCCTGCCATAAAGGATTGCTCTTTTAATCGTCTCTCAAGGACGAACCACAAGAACCGCAGTTAATAGACTAGAAATAAAATCTAGAAGCAAAATGCGTCAGCCGGGTATCCAACCCGGATCTATTGCTTGGAAGGCAACAATGCTAACCTTCACACCACCGACGCTGATAGCAGAAATGTTAGATTTATTAAACGAAAGGTACTTCCGCGATCAAAATATGGGCATCTTTTGTGTTATATGCTTTTCCCTTGCGGCTTGATAACTCAAAAACATTCAACCCTGCCATAAAGGATTGCCCTTCTAATCATCTCTCAAGTACGAACCACAAAAACCGCCGTTAATAGACTGGAAATAAAATCTAGAAGCAAAATGCGTCAGCCGGGTATCGAACCCGGATCTATTGCTTGGAAGGCAACAATGCTAACCTTTACACCACCGACGCTGATAGCAGAAATGTTAGATTTATTAAACGAAAGGTACTTCCGCGATCAAAATATGGGCATCTTTTGTGTTATATGCTTTTGCCTTTTGACTTGATAACTCAAAAACAATCAACCCTGCCATAAAGGATTGCTCTTCTAATAGTCTCTCAACGACGAACCACAAGAACCGAAGTTAATAGACTAGAAATAAAATCTAGAAGCAAAATACGTCGGCTGGGAACCAAACCCGGATCTATTGCTTGGAAGGCAACAATGCTAACCTTTACACCACCGACGCTGATAGCAGGAATGTTAGATTTATTAAACGTAAGGTACTTCCGCGATCAAAATATGGGCATCTTTCGTGTTATATGCTCTTCCCTTGTGACTTGATAGCTCAAACACATTCAACTCTGCCATAAAGGATTGCCCTTCTAATCATCTCTCAAGTACGAACCACAAGAACCGAAGTTAATAGACTGGAACATGAAATCTAGAAGCAAAATGCGTCAACCGGGAGTTGAACCCGGATCTATTGCTTGGAAGGCAACAATGCTAACCTTTACACCACCGACGCTGATAGCAAAAATGTTAGAGTTATTAATGTAAGGTACATCCGTGACCAAAATATGGGCATCTTTCCTAATATATGCTTTTCCCTTTTGATTTGATAACTCAAAAACCCTTAACCCTGCCATAAAAGATTGCTCTTCTAATCGTCTCTCAAGGACGAACCACAAGAACCGAAGTTAATAGACTAGAAATAAAATCTAGAAGCAAAATGCGTCAGCCGGGTATCGAACCCGGATCTATTGCTTGGAAGGCAACAATGCTAACCTTTACACCACCGACGCTGATAGCAGAAATGTTAGATTTATTAAACGTAAGGTACTTCCGCAATCAAAATATGGCCATCTTTCGTGTTATATGCTTTTCCCTTGTGACTTGATAACTCAAAAACTTTCAACCCTGCCATAAGAGATTGCTCTTCTAATCGTCTCTCAAGGACGAACCACAAGAACCAAAGTTAATTGACTAGAAATAAAATCTAGAAGCAAAATGCTTCAGCCGGAAATCGAACCCGGATCTATTGCTTGGAAGGCAACAATGCTAACCTTTACACCACCGACGCCGATGAGAGAAATCCAAAGCACTTTGCAGAAAGGGAGATGCGTGCGCGCAATACTTGCGCTTTCTTGTGTTGTCGTCCCTTCTATTGTCACCTGTCAAATGAAAAAGCCAAGATTGCACGCACAAAACTGACCTACCTATCTTTCTACGGCGTAATACGACGTCCGCAACATTAACTACAAATATTTATCGTAGAAAATGACAATGCGAAAGTCGGCAATAATTAGAAAATTAAATAATTGGGAGAATGCGAAACAGTTGAAGATCAAAAAGCCTGAGGACACTCTAAGCACTGGCTGGTGAACCTGGTCATTTTCAGCAGGAGTACTCTAATAGAGAATTAGGCTGTTCAAATATTATGGAGGCAAATTGTGCCTCAATACCTTTCGGGAATGAATAATCTACAAACTCCTATTGAAATGCGTCGGCCGGGAATCGAAACGGATCTATTGCTTGGAAGGCGACAATGCTAACCTTTACACCACCGACGCTGATAGCAGAAATATTAGAGTTATTAAACGTACGGTACTCCCACTATCAAAATATGGGCATCCCTCGTATTATATGCGTTTCCCTTGTGACTTGATAACTCAAAAACATTGAACCGTGTCATTAAGGATTGCCCTTCTAATCATCTCTCAAGTACGAAACACAAGAACCGAAGTTAATAGACTGGAACATGAAATCTAGAAGCAAAATGCGTCAGCCGTGAATCGAACCCGGATCCATTGCTTGGAAGGCAACAATGCTAACCTTTACACAACCGACGCTGATAGCAGAAATGTTAGAGTTATTAATGTAAAGTACATCCGTGACCAAAATATGGGCATCTTTCCTACTATATGGTTTTCCCTTGTGATTTAATAACTCAAAAACCTTAACCCTGCCATAAACGTTTGCTCTTCTAATCGTCTCTCAAGGTCGAACCACAAGAACCGAAGTTAATAGACTAGAAATAAAATCTAGAACCAAAATGCGTCAGCCGGGAATCGAACCCGGATCTATTGCTTGGAAGACAAAAATGCTAGCCTTTACACCACCGACGCTGATGAGAGAACTCTCAAGTACTTTGCAAAAAGGGAGATGCGTGCGCGCAATACTTGCATTTTCTTGTGTTGTCGGCCCTTCTATTGTCACCTGTCAAATGAAAAAGCTAATATTGCACGCACAAAACTGATTCACCTATCTTTCTGTGGCGTAATACGACGTCCGCAAGATAAACTACAAATATTTATCGTAGAAAATGACAATGCAAAAGTCGGCAATTATTGTGACATTACATAATTGGAAGAATACGAAACAACTGATGATCAAAAGTCCTGAGGACACTCTAAGCTCTGGCATGTGAACCTGGACATTTTCAGAAGGGGTAGTCTAATAAAGAAATAAGCTGTTCCAACATTATGGAGGCAAATTTTGCCTCAATACATTTCGGTATGATTATTTTACAACCTCATATTGAAATGCGTCGGCCGGGAATCGAACCCGAATCTATTGCTTGTAAGGCAACAATGCTAACCTGTACACCACCGACGCTGATAGCAGAAATGTTAGATTTATTAAACGTAAGGTACTTCCGCGAACAAAATATGGCCATCTTTCGAGTTATATGCTTTTCCCTTGTGACTTGATAACTCAAAAACATTCAACCCTGCCATAAAGGATTGTTCTTCTAATCATCTCTCAAGTACGAACCACAAGAACCGCCGTTAATAGACTAGAAATAAAATCTAGAAGCAAAATGCGTCAGCCGGGAATCGAACCCGGATCTATTGCTTGGAAGGCAACAATGCTAACCTTTACACCACCGACGATGATGTGAGAACTCTCAAGTACTTTGCAGAAACGGAGATGCGTGCGCGGAATTGTTGTGCTTTCTTGTGTTGTCGCCCTTCTATTGTCACCTGTCAAATGAAAAAGCCAATATTGCACGCACAAAACTGATCCACCTATCTTTCTGTGGCGTAATACGACGTCCGCAAGATAAACTACAAATGTTTATCGTAGAAAATGACAATGCAAAAGACGGCAATTATTGTGACATTAAATAATTGGGAGAATACGAAACAACTGATGATTAAAAGTCCTGATGACACTCTAAGCTCTGGCATGTGAACCTGGACATTTTCAGAAGGGGTAGTCTAATAAAAATAGGCTGTTCCAACATTATGGAGGCAAATTTTGCCTCAATACATTTCGGTATGATTATTTTACAACCTCATATTGAAATGCGTCGGCCGGTAATCGAACCCGGATCTATTGCTTGGAAGGCAACAATGCTAACCTTTACACCACCGACGCTGATAGAAGAAATGTTAGATTTATTAAACGTAAGGTACTTCCGCGAACAAAATATGGCCATCTTTCGAGTTATATGCTTTTCCCTTGTGACTTGATAACTCAAAAACATTCAACCCTGCCATAAAGGATTGCTCTTCTAATCATCTCTCAAGTACGAACCACAAGAACCGCCGTTAATAGACTAGAAATAAAATCTAGAAGGAAAATGCATCAGCCGGGAATAGAACCCGGATCTATTGCTTGGAAGGCAACAATGCTAACCTTTACACCACCGACGCTGATGAGAGATCTCTCAAGTACTTTGCAGAAAGGGAGATGCGTGCGCAGAATTGTTGTGCTTTCTTGTGTTGTCTGCCCTTCTATTGTCACCTGTCAAATGAAAAAGCCAAGATTGCATGCACAAAACTGACCTACCTATCTTTCTATGGCGTAATACGACGTCCGCAAGAAAATTGGTTGGCGTGTTATTTGTAAATCTGTCCAGATACACTTTCCCATAGTATTTTATTGTACAAGCTGAAATGTTACGGTATCACTGGGATTGAACATCAATGGTTGTCAGATTACCTATTCCGACGTAGACAGATGTGTATATATGAAGGAATCTCATCCGAAGAACATTCTGTAACATGTGGTGTACCTCAAGGGTCGATTTTAGGGCCCTTGTTGTTTTTAATTTATTTTAATGATCTCGAGGACTACCTCATTCATTCATACGTAATCAAATTTGCTGATGATACAGTGCTTTTTACGTCAGATAGAAAATTCGAAATTATTGAAAACAAATTGAACACTGACCTAGATGCACTATCAAGTTATCTAATGGAAAACGAACTAGTTATTAATTTGAAGAAAAATAAAACTGAATCTATGGTGTTTGGTACTGCAAAACGATTAAGTCGATGTCCTGACGAATTGAATCTCGTTTATTAAGGCACAAAAATTAACTCTACGACGACTTATAAATATCTTGGCACGGTTGTAGACCAAAACCTAAACATGGGTGAGAACTTCCACTCAACATACAAAAAAACGTCATCCAAATTACGATTATTGGAAGCATTGAAGCCCTGCTTAACTAAAAGAGCCGTACACAAAATTTATCACGGAGTAATTTTACCAACGTTATTGTTTAATTGTGTTGTTGATTTGAACTTTTCCAGAACACGACTCAATCTACTGAGTTCGATCGATCGAAGAGTAGCAGCCATTTTGGGTGAGAAGCAGACGTGCGTTATTGATGAAATATATAAGCACGCAGTCCTTCTTGTAAAGAAATGTTTAGATTGTAATATTTGTGAAGATCTAGAGAGTTATTTTGAATTTAATATCCATTGTCAGAATACTCGTCAAAACTCTACAATGTTATCTATTCCTAAAGTGAAACTCGAGCTCGCAAAATCTGGCTTTTTCTCTATGGGTGTAAAAATTTTCAATACACTGCCCATAGAGATACGGCGAACAGAGTCATTCCAAGACTTTAGGAATAGAGTCATCAGGCATTTTAATTGCAAATAATTTTATTATTTTCAGTTAATTATACTAATATGTATGTTTGTCCCTTCATTCGTCTTGAACACTCCTATCTTCTAGTCTTTCAAAAAGTGGTATTCAATTTTTCTATGTTATTTGTTTCAGTCGCATGCATTTTTTACATGACTTTTTACATAATGTTTTATTATGTTTGTGTATGTGTGTGTGTGTGTGTGTGTATGTATGTATATATATATATATATGTGTGTATATGTGTGTATGTATGTATGTATATATATATATATATAATCTTTCTTTTTTGGTTTTATTATCAGGACACGCAATAATAGCAGTAATTTATTACGGAAGTGTACATCCTGTGTAAATATTCATAATAAATAAATAAATAAATAAATAAATAAATAAACTACAAATATTTATCGTAGAAAATGACAATGCGAAAGTCGGCAGTTATTGTGACATTAAATATTCGGGAGAATGCGAAACAACTGAAGATCAAAAGTCCTGAGGACACTCTAAGCACCGGCATGTGAACCTGGATATTTTCAGAAGGGGTAGTCTAACAGAGAATTAGGCTGTTCTAATATTATGGAGGCCAATTTTTCATCAATACATTTCGTTATGATTATTCTACAACCTCATATTGAAATGCATCGGCCGGGAATCGAACCCGGATCTATTACTTGGAAGGCAACAATGCTAACCTTTACACCACCGACGCTGATGAGAGAACTCTCAAGTACTTTGCAGAAAGGGAGATGCTTGCGTAGACTAGTTGTGCTTTCTTGTGTTGTCTGCCCTTCTATTGTCTCCTGTCAAATTAAAAAGCCAAGATTGCACGCACAAAACTGACCTACCTATCTTTCTGCGGCGTAATACGACGTCCGCAAGATTAACTACAAATATTTATCGTAGAAAACGACAATGCAAAAGTCGGCAATTATTGTGACATTAAATAATTGGGAGAATACGAAACAACTGATGATCAAAAGTCCTGATGACACTCTAAGCTCTGGCATGTGAACCTGGACATTTTCAGAAGGGGTAGTCTAATAAAGAAATAGGCTGTTCCAACATTATGGAGGCAAATTTTGCCTCAATACATTTCGGTATGATTATTTTACAACCTCATATTGAAATGCGTCAGCCGGGAATCGAACCCGAATCTATTGCTTGGAAGGCAACAATGCTAACCTTTACACCACCGACGCTGATAGCAGAAATGTTAGATTTATTAAACGTAAGGTCCTTCCGCGATCAAAATATGGCCATCTTTCGAGTTATATGCTTTTCCCTTGTGACTTGATAACTCAAAAACATTCAACCCTGCCATAAAGGGTTGCTCTTCTAATCAACTCTCAAGTACGAACCACAAGAACCGCCGTTAATAGACTAGAAATAAAATCTAGAAGCAAAATGCGTCAGCCGGGAATCGAACCCGGATCTATTGCTTGGAAGGCAACAATGCTAACCTTTACACCACCGACGCTGATAGCAGAAATGTTAGAGTTATTAATGTAAGGTACATCCGTGACCAAAATATGGGCATCTTTCCTATTATATGCTTTTCCCTTGTGATTTGATAACTCAAAAACCCTTAACCATGCCATAAACGATTGCTCTTCTAATTGTCTCTCAAGGTCGAACCACAAGAACCGAAGTTAATAGACTAGAAATTAATTCTAGAAGCAAAATGCGTCAGCCGGGAATTGAACCCGGATCTATTGCTCGGAAGGCAACAATGCTAACCTTTACACCAACGACGCTGATGAGAGAACTCTCAAGTACTTTGCAAAAAGGGAGATGCGTGCGCGCAACACTTGCATTTTCTTGTGTTGTCGGCCCTTCTATTGTCACCTGTCAAATGAAAAAGCCAATATTGCACGCACAAAACTGATCCACCTATCTTTCTGTGGCGTAATACGACGTCCGCAAGATAAACTACAAATATTTATCGTAGAAAATGACAATGCAAAAGTCGGCAATTATTGTGACATTACATAATTGGAAGAATACGAAACAACTGATGATCAAAAGTCCTGAGGACACTCTAAGCTCTGACATGTGAACTTGGACATTTTCAGAAGGGGTAGTCTAATAAAGAATTAGGCTGTTCCAACATTATGGAGGCAAATTTTGCCTCAATACATTTCGGTATGATTATTTTACAACCTCATATTGAAATGCGTCAGCCGGGAATCGAACCCGAATCTATTGCTTGGAAGGCAACAATGCTAACCTTTACACCACCGACGCTGATAGCAGAAATGTTAGATTTATTAAACGTAAGGTCCTTCCGCGATCAAAATATGGCCATCTTTCGAGTTATATGCTTTTCCCTTGTGACTTGATAACTCAAAAACATTCAACCCTGCCATAAAGGGTTGCTCTTCTAATCAACTCTCAAGTACGAACCACAAGAACCGCCGTTAATAGACTAGAAATAAAATCTAGAAGCAAAATGCGTCAGCCGGGAATCGAACCCGGATCTATTGCTTGGAAGGCAACAATGCTAACCTTTACACCACCGACGCTGATAGCAGAAATGTTAGAGTTATTAATGTAAGGTACATCCGTGACCAAAATATGGGCATCTTTCCTATTATATGCTTTTCCCTTGTGATTTGATAACTCAAAAACCCTTAACCATGCCATAAACGATTGCTCTTCTAATTGTCTCTCAAGTCGAACCACAAGAACCGAAGTTAATAGACTAGAAATTAATTCTAGAAGCAAAATGCGTCAGCCGGGAATTGAACCCGGATCTATTGCTCGGAAGGCAACAATGCTAACCTTTACACCAACGACGCTGATGAGAGAACTCTCAAGTACTTTGCAAAAGGGAGATGCGTGCGCGCAACACTTGCATTTTCTTGTGTTGTCGGCCCTTCTATTGTCACCTGTCAAATGAAAAAGCCAATATTGCACGCACAAAACTGATCCACCTATCTTTCTGTGGCGTAATACGACGTCCGCAAGATTAACTACAAATATTTATCGTAGAAAATGACAATGCAAAAGTCGGCAATTATTGTGACATTACATAATTGGAAGAATACGAAACAACTGATGATCAAAAGTCCTGAGGACACTCTAAGCTCTGACATGTGAACTTGGACATTTTCAGAAGGGGTAGTCTAATAAAGAATTAGGCTGTTCCAATATTATGGATGTAAATTTTGCCTCAATACATTTCGCTATGATTATTCTACAACGTCGTATTGAAATGTGTCGGGCGGGAATCGAACCCGGATCTATTGCTTGGAAGGCAACAATGCTAACCTTTACACCACCGCCGTTGATAGCAGAAATGTTAGATTTATTAAAGGTAAGGTACTTCTGCGATCAAAATATTGCCATCTTTTGTTTTATATGCTTTTCCCTTGTGACTTGATAATTCAAAAACATTCAACCCTGCCATAAAGGATTGCTCTTCTAATCATCTCTCAAGTACGAACCACAAGAACCGAAGTTAATAGACTAGAAATAAAATCTGAAGCAAAATGCGTCAGCCGGGAATTGAACCCGGATCTATTGCTTGGAAGGCAACAATGCTACCTTTACACCACCGACGCTGATAACAGAAGTGTTAGATTTATTAAACGTAAGGTACTTCGCGATATGGGCATCTTTCGTGTTATATGCTTTTTTACCTTGTGACTTGATAACTCAAAACATTCAACCCTGCCATAAAGGATTGCTCTTCTAATCATCTCTCAAGTACAAACCACAAGAACCGAAGTTAATAGACTATAAATAAAATCTAGAAGCAAAATGCGTCAGCCGGGAATTGAACCCGGATCTATTGCTTGGAAGGCAACAATGCTAACCTTTACACCACCGACGCTGATGAGTGAACTCCAAAGCACTTTGCAGAAAGGGAGATGCGTGCGCGCAATACTTGCGCTTTCTTGTTTTGTCTGCCCTTCTATTGTCACCTGTCAAATGAAAAAGCCAAGATTGCACGCAAAAAACTGACCTACCTATCTTTCTGTGGCGTAATACAACGTCCGCAAGATTAACTACAAATATTTATCGTAGAAAATGACAATGCGAAAGTCGGCAATTATTGTGACATTAAATAATTGGGAGAATACGAAACAACTGATGATCAAAAGTCCTGAGGACACTCTAAGCTCTGGCATGTGAACCTGGAAATTTTCAGAAGGGGCAGTCTAATAAAGAATTAGGCTGTTCCAATATTATGGAGGTAAATTTTGCCTCAATACATTTCGGTATGATTATTCTACAACCTCATATTGAAATGCGTCGGCCGGGAATCGAACCCGGATCTATTGCTTGGAAGGCAACAATGCTAACCTTTACACCACCGACGCTGATAGCAGAAATGTTAGATTTATTAAACGTAAGGTACTTCCGCGATCAAAATATGGGCATCTTTCGTGTTATATGCTTTTCCCTTGTGACTTGATAACTCAAAAACATTCAACCCTGCCATAAAGGATTGCTCTTCTAATCATCTCTCAAGTACGAACCACAAGAACCGAAGTTAATAGACTAGAAATAAAATCTAGAAGCAAAATGCGTCAGCCGGGAATTGAACCCGGATCTATTGCTTGGAAGGCAACAATGCTAACCTTTACACCACCGACGCTGATGAGAGAACTCCAAAGCACTTTGCAGAAAGGGAGATGCGTGCGCGCAATACTTGCGCTTTCTTGTGTTGTCTGCCCTTCTATTGTCACCTGTCAAATGAAAAAGCCAAGATTGCACGCACAAAACTGACCTACCTATCTTTCTGGCGTAATACGACGTCCGCAAATTAACTACAAATATTTATCGTAGAAAATGACAATGCGAAAGTCGAATATTGACATTAAATAATTGGGAGAATACGAAACAACTGATGATCAAAAGTCCTGAGGACACTCTAAGCACTGGCATGTGAACCTGGACATTTTCAGAAGGGGTAGTCTAATAAGAATTAGGCTGTTCCAATATTATGGAGGCAAATTTTGCCTCAATACATTTCGGTATGATTATTCTACAACCTCATATTGAAATGCGTCGGCCGGGAATCGAACCCGGATCTATTGCTTGGAAGGCAACAATGCTAACCTTTACACACCGACGCTGATAGCAGAAATGTTAGATTTATTAAACGTAAGGTACTTCGCGATCAAAATATGGGCATCTTTCGTGTTATATGCTTTTCCCTTGTGACTTGATAACTCAAAAATTCAACCCTGCCATAAAGGATTGCTCTTCTAATCATCTCTCAAGTACGAACCACAAGAACCGAAGTTAATAGACTAGAAATAAAATCTAGAAGCAAAATGCGTCAGCCGGGAATTGAACCGGATCTATTGCTTGGAAGGCAACAATGCTAACCTTTACACCACCGACGCTGATGAGAGAACTCCAAAGCACT
This sequence comes from Hydractinia echinata, assembly GCA_030067915.1. NCBI lineage: Eukaryota > Metazoa > Cnidaria > Hydrozoa > Anthoathecata > Hydractiniidae > Hydractinia > Hydractinia echinata. The sequence goes on along the minus strand of JASGCC010003906.1, from coordinate 2,803 downwards.
TTGCAGAAAGGGAGATGCGTGCGCGAATACTTGCGCTTTCTTGTGTTGTCTGCCCTTCTATTGTCACCTGTCAAATGAAAAAGCCAAGATTGCACGCAAAAACTGACCTACCTATCTTTCTGTGGCGTAATACGACGTCCGCAAGATTAACTACAAATATTTATCGTAGAAAATGACAATGCGAAAGTCGGCAATTATTGTGACATTAAATAATTGGAGAATACGAAACAACTGATGATCAAAAGTCCTGAGGACACTCTAAGCTCTGGCATGTGAACCTGGAATTTTCAGAAGGGGAGTCTAATAAAGAATTAGGCTGTTCCATATTATGGAGGTAAATTTTGCCTCAATACATTTCGGTATGATTATTCTACAACCTCATATTGAAATGCGTCGGCCGGGAATCGAACCCGGATCTATTGCTTGGAAGGCAACAATGCTAACCTTTACACCACCGACGCTGATAGCAGAAATGTTAGATTTATTAAACGTAAGGTACTTCGCGATCAAAATATGGGCATCTTTCGTGTTATATGCTTTTCCCTTGTGACTTGATAACTCAAAAACATTCAACCCTGCCATAAAGATTGCTCTTCTAATCATCTCTCAAGTACGAACCACAAGAACCGAAGTTAATAGACTAGAAATAAAATCTAGAAGCAAAATGCGTCAGCCGGGAATTGAACCCGGATCTATTGCTTGGAAGGCAACAATGCTAACCTTTACACCACCGACGCTGATGAGAGAACTCCAAAGCACTTTGCAGAAAGGGAGATGCGTGCGCGCAATACTTGCGCTTTCTTGTGTTGTCTGCCCTTCTATTGTCACCTGTCAAATGAAAAAGCCAAGATTGCACGCACAAAACTGACCTACCTATCTTTCTGGCGTAATACGACGTCCGCAAATTAACTACAAATATTTATCGTAGAAAATGACAATGCGAAAGTCGGCAATATTGTGACATTATAATTGGGAGAATACGAAACAACTGATGATCAAAAGTCCTGAGGACACTCTAAGCACTGGCATGTGAACCTGGACATTTTCAGAAGGGGTAGTCTAATAAGAATTAGGCTGTTCCAATATTATGGAGGCAAATTTTGCCTCAATACATTTCGGTGATTATTCTACAACCTCATATTGAAATGCGTCGGCCGGGAATCGAACCCGGATCTATTGCTTGGAAGGCAACAATGCTAACCTTTACACCACCGACGCTGATAGCAGAAATGTTAGATTTATTAAACGTAAGGTACTTCGCGATCAAAATATGGGCATCTTTCGTGTTATATGCTTTTCCCTTGTGACTTGATAACTCAAAAATTCAACCCTGCCATAAAGGATTGCTCTTCTAATCATCTCTCAAGTACGAACCACAAGAACCGAAGTTAATAGACTAGAAATAAAATCTAGAAGCAAAATGCGTCAGCCGGGAATTGAACCCGGATCTATTGCTTGGAAGGCAACAATGCTAACCTTTACACCACCGACGCTGATGAGAGAACTCCAAAGCACTTTGCAGAAAGGGAGATGCGTGCGCGGAATACTTGCGCTTTCTTGTGTTGTCTGCCCTTCTATTGTCACCTGTCAAATGAAAAAGCCAAGATTGCACGCACAAAACTGACCTACCTATCTTTCTGTGGCGTAATACGACGTCCGCAAGATTAACTACAAATATTTATCGTAGAAAATGACAATGCGAAAAGTCGGCAATTATTGTGACATTAAATAATTGGGAGAATACGAAACAACTGATGATCAAAAGTCCTGAGGACACTCTAAGCTCTGGCATGTGAACCTGGACATTTTCAGAAGGGGTAGTCTAATAAAGAATTAGGCTGTTCCAATATTATGGAGGTAAATTTTGCCTCAATACATTTCGGTATGATTATCTACAACCTCATATTGAAATGCGTCGGCCGGGAATCGAACCAGTATCTATTCCTTGGAAGGCAACAATGGTAACATTTACACCACCGACGCTGATAGCAGAAATGTTAGATTTATTAAACGTAAGGTACTTCCGCGATCAAAATATGGGCATCTTTCGTTTATATGCTTTTCCCTTGTGACTTGATAACTCAAAAAATTCAACCCTGCCATAAAGGATTGCTCTTCTCTAATCATCTCTCAAGTACGAACCACAAGAACCGAAGTTAATAGACTAGAAATAAAATCTAGAAGCAAAATGCGTCAGCCGGGAATTGAACCGGATCTATTGCTTGGAAGGCAACAATGCTAACCTTTACACCACCGACGCTGATAGAGAACTCCAAAGCACTTTGCAGAAAGGGAGATGCGTGCGCGCAATACTTCGCTTTCTTGTGTTGTCTGCCCTTCTATTGTCACCTGTCAAATGAAAAAGCCAAGATTGCACGCACAAAACTGACCTACCTATCTTTCTGGGCGTAATACGACGTCCGCAAGATTAACTACAAATATTTATCGTAGAAAATGACAATGCAAAAGTCGGCAATTATTGTGACATTAAATAATTGGAGAATACGAAACAACTGATGATCAAAAGTCCTGAGGACACACTCTAAGCACTGGCATGTGAACCTGGACATTTTCAGAAGGTAGTCTAATAAAGAATTAGGCTGTTCCAATATTATGGAGGCAAATTTTGCCTCAATACATTTCGGTATGATTATTCAACAACCTCATATTTAAATGCGTCAGCCGGGAATCGAACCCGGATCTCTTCTTGGAAGGCAACAATGCTAACCTTTACACACCGACGCTGCGGAGAGAAGTCCAAAGCACTTTGCAGAAAGGGAGATGCGTACGCCGAATTGTTGTG
>JASGCC010003905.1:0-21988 GCA_030067915.1 Hydractinia echinata | reverse complement strand
GTAAACTCATTTCCCGAACGATTTTTAAAATTATTTTTCACCACTAAAACCCATGAGACTTGTAGTTTTCAAAAATATTTTCATTTTTGATGAGACGCCGAATGAAAGCAGTTTAATCGCCGGCAACCGAAAACCCGCGATTTCCCGTAAATCCCGTATAGTCGAATGTATACAAAGAAAGTAAGCAGGGAGTAAACTCATTTCCCGAACGATTTTTAAAATTATTTTTTCACCACTAAAACCCATGAGACTTGTAGTTTTGATGAGACGCCGAATGAAAGCAGTTTAATCGCCGGCAACCGAAAACCCGCGATTTCCCGTAAATCCCGTATAGTGTCGAATGTATACAAAGAAAGTAAGCAGGGAGTAAACTCATTTCCCGAACGATTTTTAAAATTATTTTTTCACCACTTGAGACTTGTAGTTTTCAAAAATATTTTCATTTTTGATGAGACGCCGAATGAAAGCAGTTTAATCGCCGGCAACCGAAAACCCGCGATTTCCCGTAAATCCCGTATAGTCGAATGTATACAAAGAAAGTAAGCAGGGAGTAAACTCATTTCCCGAACGATTTTTAAAATTATTTTTTCACCACTAAAACCCATGAGACTTGTAGTTTTCAAAAATATTTTCATTTTTGATGAGACGCCGAATGAAAGCAGTTTAATCGCCGGCAACCGAAAACCCGCGATTTCCCGTAAATCCCGTATAGTCGAATGTATACAAAGAAAGTAAGCAGGGAGTAAACTCATTTCCCGAACGATTTTTAAAATTATTTTTTCACCACTAAAACCCAAAAACTTGTATTTTTGATGAGACGCGAATGAAAGCAGTTTAATCGCCGGCAACCGAAAACCCGCGATTTCCCGTAAATCCCGGATCGCCCGTATAGTCGAATGTATACAAAGAAAGTAAGCAGGCAGTAAACTCATTTCCCGAACGATTTTTAAAATTATTTTTTCACCACTAAAACCCATGAGACTTGTAGTTTTCAAAAATATTTTCATTTTTGATGAGACGCCGAATGAAAGCAGTTTAATCGCCGGCAACCGAAAACCCGCGATTTCCCGTAAATCCCGTATAGTCGAATGTATACAAAGAAAGTAAGCAGGGAGTAAACTCATTTCCCGAACGATTTTTAAAATTATTTTTTCACCACTAAAACCCATGAGACTTGTAGTTTTCAAAAATATTTTCATTTTTGATGAGACGCCGAATGAAAGCAGTTTAATCGCCGGCAACCGAAAACCCGCGATTTCCCGTAAATCCCGGACTCGGCCCGTATAGTCGAATGTATACAAAGAAAGTAAGCAGGGAGTAAACTCATTTCCCGAACGATTTTTAAAATTATTTTTTCACCACTAAAACCCATGAGACTTGTAGTTTTCAAAAATATTTTCATTTTTGATGAGACGCCGAATGAAAGCAGTTTAATCGCCGGCAACCGAAAACCCGCGATTTCCCGTAAATCCCGTATAGTCGAATGTATACAAAGAAAGTAAGCAGGGAGTAAACTCATTTCCCGAACGATTTTTAAAATTATTTTTTCACCACTAAAACCCAACCGAAAACCCGCGATTTCCCGTAAATCCCGTATAGTCGAATGTATACAAAGAAAGTAAGCAGGGAGTAAACTCATTTCCCGAACGATTTTTAAAATTATTTTTTCACCACTAAAACCCATGAGACTTGTAGTTTTCAAAAATATTTTCATTTTTGATGAGACGCCGAATGAAAGCAGTTTAATCGCCGGCAACCGAAAACCGCGATTTCCCGTAAATCCCGTATAGTCGAATGTATACAAAGAAAGTAAGCAGGGAGTAAACTCATTTCCCGAACGATTTTTAAAATTATTTTTTCACCACTAAAACCCATGAGACTTGTAGTTTTCAAAAATATTTTCATTTTTGATGAGACGCCGAATGAAAGCAGTTTAATCGCCGGCAACCGAAAACCCGCGATTTCCCGTAAATCCCGATCGGCCGTATAGTCGAATGTATACAAAGAAAGTAAGCAGGGAGTAAACTCATTTCCCGAACGATTTTTAAAATTATTTTTTCACCACTAAAACCCATGAGACTTGTAGTTTTCAAAAATATTTTCATTTTTGATGAGACGCCGAATGAAAGCAGTTTAATCGCCGGCAACCGAAAACCCGCGATTTCCCGTAAATCCCGTATAGTCGAATGTATACAAAGAAAGTAAGCAGGGAGTAAACTCATTTCCCGAACGATTTTTAAAATTATTTTTTCACCACTAAAACCCATGAGACTTGTAGTTTTCAAAAATATTTTCATTTTTGATGAGACGCCGAATGAAAGCAGTTTAATCGCCGGCAACCGAAAACCCGCGATTTCCCGTAAATCCCGGATCGGCCCGTATAGTGGAATGTATACAAAGAAAGTAAGCAGGGAGTAAACTCATTTCCCGAACGATTTTTAAAATTATTTTTTCACCACTAAAACCCATGAGACTTGTAGTTTTCAAAAATATTTTCATTTTTGATGAGACGCCGAATGAAAGCAGTTTAATCGCCGGCAACCGAAAACCCGCGATTTCCCGTAAATCCCGGATCGGCCCGTATAGTCGAATGTATACAAAGAAAGTAAGCAGGGAGTAAACTCATTTCCCGAACGATTTTTAAAATTATTTTTTCACCACTAAAACCCATGAGACTTGTAGTTTTCAAAAATATTTTCATTTTTGATGAGACGCCGAATGAAAGCAGTTTAATCGCCGGCAACCGAAAACCCGCGATTTCCCGTAAATCCCGTATAGTCGAATGTATACAAAGAAAGTAAGCAGGGAGTAAACTCATTTCCCGAACGATTTTTAAAATTATTTTTTCACCACTAAAACCCATGAGACTTGTAGTTTTCAAAAATATTTTCATTTTTGATGAGACGCCGAATGAAAGCAGTTTAATCGCCGGCAACCGAAAACCCGCGATTTCCCGTAAATCCCGGATCGGCCCGTATAGTCGAATGTATACAAAGAAAGTAAGCAGGGAGTAAACTCATTTCCCGAACGATTTTTAAAATTATTTTTTCACCACTAAAACCCATGAGACTTGTAGTTTTCAAAAATATTTTCATTTTTGATGAGACGCCGAATGAAAGCAGTTTAATCGCCGGCAACCGAAAACCCGCGATTTCCCGTAAATCCCGTATAGTCGAATGTATACAAAGAAAGTAAGCAGGGAGTAAACTCATTTCCCGAACGATTTTTAAAATTATTTTTTCACCACTAAAACCCATGAGACTTGTAGTTTTCAAAAATATTTTCATTTTTGATGAGACGCCGAATGAAAGCAGTTTAATCGCCGGCAACCGAAAACCCGCGATTTCCCGTAAATCCCGTATAGTCGAATGTATACAAAGAAAGTAAGCAGGGAGTAAACTCATTTCCCGAACGATTTTTAAAATTATTTTTTCACCACTAAAACCCATGAGAAGAAAAATCATTTTTGATGAGACGCCGAATGAAAGCAGTTTAATCGCCGGCAACCGAAAACCCGCGATTTCCCGTAAATCCATCGCCCGTATAGTCGAATGTATACAAAGAAAGTAAGCAGGGAGTAAACTCATTTCCCGAACGATTTTTAAAATTATTTTTTCACCACTAAAACCCATGAGACTTGTAGTTTTCAAAAATATTTTCATTTTTGATGAGACGCCGAATGAAAGCAGTTTAATCGCCGGCAACCGAAAACCCGCGATTTCCCGTAAATCCCGTATAGTCGAATGTATACAAAGAAAGTAAGCAGGGAGTAAACTCATTTCCCGAACGATTTTTAAAATTATTTTTTCACCACTAAAACCCACAAGACTTGTAGTTTTGATGAGACGCCGAATGAAAGCAGTTTAATCGCCGGCAACCGAAAACCCGCGATTTCCCGTAAATCCCGGATCGCCGTATAGTCGAATGTATACAAAGAAAGTAAGCAGGGAGTAAACTCATTTCCCGAACGATTTTTAAAATTATTTTTTCACCACTAAAACCCATGAGACTTGTAGTTTTCAAAAATATTTTCATTTTTGATGAGACGCCGAATGAAAGCAGTTTAATCGCCGGCAACCGAAAACCCGCGATTTCCCGTAAATCCCGTATAGTCGAATGTATACAAAGAAAGTAAGCAGGGAGTAAACTCATTTCCCGAACGATTTTTAAAATTATTTTTTCACCACTAAAACCCATGAGACTTGTAGTTTTCAAAAATATTTTCATTTTTGATGAGACGCCGAATGAAAGCAGTTTAATCGCCGGCAACCGAAAACCCGCGATTTCCCGTAAATCCCGTCGGCCCGTATAGTCGAATGTATACAAAGAAAGTAAGCAGGGAGTAAACTCATTTCCCGAACGATTTTTAAAATTATTTTTTCACCACTAAAACCCATGAGACTTGTAGTTTTCAAAAATATTTTCATTTTTGATGAGACGCCGAATGAAAGCAGTTTAATCGCCGGCAACCGAAAACCCGCGATTTCCCGTAAATCCCGTATAGTCGAATGTATACAAAGAAAGTAAGCAGGGAGTAAACTCATTTCCCGAACGATTTTTAAAATTATTTTTTCACCACTAAAACCCATGAGACTTGTAGTTTTCAAAAATATTTTCATTTTTGATGAGACGCCGAATGAAAGCAGTTTAATCGCCGGCAACCGAAAACCCGCGATTTCCCGTAAATCCATCCCGTATAGTCGAATGTATACAAAGAAAGTAAGCAGGGAGTAAACTCATTTCCCGAACGATTTTTAAAATTATTTTTTCACCACTAAAACCCATGAGACTTGTAGTTTTCAAAAATATTTTCATTTTTGATGAGACGCCGAATGAAAGCAGTTTAATCGCCGGCAACCGAAAACCCGCGATTTCCCGTAAATCCCGTATAGTCGAATGTATACAAAGAAAGTAAGCAGGGAGTAAACTCATTTCCCGAACGATTTTTAAAATTATTTTTTCACCACTAAAACCCATGAGACTTGTAGTTTTCAAAAATATTTTCATTTTTGATGAGACGCCGAATGAAAGCAGTTTAATCGCCGGCAACCGAAAACCCGCGATTTCCCGTAAATCCCGTATAGTCGAATGTATACAAAGAAAGTAAGCAGGGAGTAAACTCATTTCCCGAACGATTTTTAAAATTATTTTTTCACCACTAAAACCCATGAGACTTGTAGTTTTCAAAAATATTTTCATTTTTGATGAGACGCCGAATGAAAGCAGTTTAATCGCCGGCAACCGAAAACCCGCGATTTCCCGTAAATCCCGTATAGTCGAATGTATACAAAGAAAGTAAGCAGGGAGTAAACTCATTTCCCGAACGATTTTTAAAATTATTTTTTCACCACTAAAACCCATGAGACTTGTAGTTTTCAAAAATATTTTCATTTTTGATGAGACGCCGAATGAAAGCAGTTTAATCGCCGGCAACCGAAAACCCGCGATTTCCCGTAAATCCCGTATAGTCGAATGTATACAAAGAAAGTAAGCAGGGAGTAAACTCATTTCCCGAACGATTTTTAAAATTATTTTTTCACCACTAAAACCCATGAGACTTGTAGTTTTCAAAAATATTTTCATTTTTGATGAGACGCCGAATGAAAGCAGTTTAATCGCCGGCAACCGAAAACCCGCGATTTCCCGTAAATCCCGTATAGTCGAATGTATACAAAGAAAGTAAGCAGGGAGTAAACTCATTTCCCGAACGATTTTTAAAATTATTTTTTCACCACTAAAACCCATGAGACTTGTAGTTTTCAAAAATATTTTCATTTTTGATGAGACGCCGAATGAAAGCAGTTTAATCGCCGGCAACCGAAAACCCGCGATTTCCCGTAAATCCCGGATCCCGTATAGTCGAATGTATACAAAGAAAGTAAGCAGGGAGTAAACTCATTTCCCGAACGATTTTTAAAATTATTTTTTCACCACTAAAACCCATGAGACTTGTAGTTTTCAAAAATATTTTCATTTTTGATGAGACGCCGAATGAAAGCAGTTTAATCGCCGGCAACCGAAAACCCGCGATTTCCCGTAAATCCCGTATAGTCGAATGTATACAAAGAAAGTAAGCAGGGAGTAAACTCATTTCCCGAACGATTTTTAAAATTATTTTTTCACCACTAAAACCCATGAGACTTGTAGTTTTCAAAAAATTTTCATTTTTGATGAGACGCCGAATGAAAGCAGTTTAATCGCCGGCAACCGAAAACCCGCGATTTCCCGTAAATCCCGTATAGTCGAATGTATACAAAGAAAGTAAGCAGGGAGTAAACTCATTTCCCGAACGATTTTTAAAATTATTTTTTCACCACTAAAACCCATGAGACTTGTAGTTTTCAAAAATATTTTCATTTTTGATGAGACGCCGAATGAAAGCAGTTTAATCGCCGGCAACCGAAAACCCGCGATTTCCCGTAAATCCCGTATAGTCGAATGTATACAAAGAAAGTAAGCAGGGAGTAAACTCATTTCCCGAACGATTTTTAAAATTATTTTTTCACCACTAAAACCCATGAGACTTGTAGTTTTCAAAAATATTTTCATTTTTGATGAGACGCCGAATGAAAGCAGTTTAATCGCCGGCAACCGAAAACCCGCGATTTCCCGTAAATCCCGTATAGTCGAATGTATACAAAGAAAGTAAGCAGGGAGTAAACTCATTTCCCGAACGATTTTTAAAATTATTTTTTCACCACTAAAACCCATGAGACTTGTAGTTTTCAAAAATATTTTCATTTTTGATGAGACGCCGAATGAAAGCAGTTTAATCGCCGGCAACCGAAAACCCGCGATTTCCCGTAAATCCCGTATAGTCGAATGTATACAAAGAAAGTAAGCAGGGAGTAAACTCATTTCCCGAACGATTTTTAAAATTATTTTTTCACCACTAAAACCCATGAGACTTGTAGTTTTCAAAAATATTTTCATTTTTGATGAGACGCCGAATGAAAGCAGTTTAATCGCCGGCAACCGAAAACCCGCGATTTCCCGTAAATCCCGTATAGTCGAATGTATACAAAGAAAGTAAGCAGGGAGTAAACTCATTTCCCGAACGATTTTTAAAATTATTTTTTCACCACTAAAACCCATGAGACTTGTAGTTTTCAAAAATATTTTCATTTTTGATGAGACGCCGAATGAAAGCAGTTTAATCGCCGGCAACCGAAAACCCGCGATTTCCCGTAAATCCCGTATAGTCGAATGTATACAAAGAAAGTAAGCAGGGAGTAAACTCATTTCCCGAACGATTTTTAAAATTATTTTTTCACCACTAAAACCCATGAGACTTGTAGTTTTCAAAAATATTTTCATTTTTGATGAGACGCCGAATGAAAGCAGTTTAATCGCCGGCAACCGAAAACCCGCGATTTCCCGTAAATCCCGTATAGTCGAATGTATACAAAGAAAGTAAGCAGGGAGTAAACTCATTTCCCGAACGATTTTTAAAATTATTTTTTCACCACTAAAACCCATGAGACTTGTAGTTTTCAAAAATATTTTCATTTTTGATGAGACGCCGAATGAAAGCAGTTTAATCGCCGGCAACCGAAAACCCGCGATTTCCCGTAAATCCCGTATAGTCGAATGTATACAAAGAAAGTAAGCAGGGAGTAAACTCATTTCCCGAACGATTTTTAAAATTATTTTTTCACCACTAAAACCCATGAGACTTGTAGTTTTCAAAAATATTTTCATTTTTGATGAGACGCCGAATGAAAGCAGTTTAATCGCCGGCAACCGAAAACCCGCGATTTCCCGTAAATCCCGTCGGCCCGTATAGTCGAATGTATACAAAGAAAGTAAGCAGGGAGTAAACTCATTTCCCGAACGATTTTTAAAATTATTTTTTCACCACTAAAACCCATGAGACTTGTAGTTTTCAAAAATATTTTCATTTTTGATGAGACGCCGAATGAAAGCAGTTTAATCGCCGGCAACCGAAAACCCGCGATTTCCCGTAAATCCCGTATAGTCGAATGTATACAAAGAAAGTAAGCAGGGAGTAAACTCATTTCCCGAACGATTTTTAAAATTATTTTTTCACCACTAAAACCCATGAGACTTGTAGTTTTCAAAAATATTTTCATTTTTGATGAGACGCCGAATGAAAGCAGTTTAATCGCCGGCAACCGAAAACCCGCGATTTCCCGTAAATCCCGTATAGTCGAATGTATACAAAGAAAGTAAGCAGGGAGTAAACTCATTTCCCGAACGATTTTTAAAATTATTTTTTCACCACTAAAACCCATGAGACTTGTAGTTTTCAAAAATATTTTCATTTTTGATGAGACGCCGAATGAAAGCAGTTTAATCGCCGGCAACCGAAAACCCGCGATTTCCCGTAAATCCCGTCCCGTATAGTCGAATGTATACAAAGAAAGTAAGCAGGGAGTAAACTCATTTCCCGAACGATTTTTAAAATTATTTTTTCACCACTAAAACCCATGAGACTTGTAGTTTTCAAAAATATTTTCATTTTTGATGAGACGCCGAATGAAAGCAGTTTAATCGCCGGCAACCGAAAACCCGCGATTTCCCGTAAATCCCGTATAGTCGAATGTATACAAAGAAAGTAAGCAGGGAGTAAACTCATTTCCCGAACGATTTTTAAAATTATTTTTTCACCACTAAAACCCATGAGACTTGTAGTTTTCAAAAATATTTTCATTTTTGATGAGACGCCGAATGAAAGCAGTTTAATCGCCGGCAACCGAAAACCCGCGATTTCCCGTAAATCCCGTCGTATAGTCGAATGTATACAAAGAAAGTAAGCAGGGAGTAAACTCATTTCCCGAACGATTTTTAAAATTATTTTTTCACCACTAAAACCCATGAGACTTGTAGTTTTCAAAAATATTTTCATTTTTGATGAGACGCCGAATGAAAGCAGTTTAATCGCCGGCAACCGAAAACCCGCGATTTCCCGTAAATCCCGTATAGTCGAATGTATACAAAGAAAGTAAGCAGGGAGTAAACTCATTTCCCGAACGATTTTTAAAATTATTTTTTCACCACTAAAACCCATGAGACTTGTAGTTTTCAAAAATATTTTCATTTTTGATGAGACGCCGAATGAAAGCAGTTTAATCGCCGGCAACCGAAAACCCGCGATTTCCCGTAAATCCCGTCTATAGTCGAATGTATACAAAGAAAGTAAGCAGGGAGTAAACTCATTTCCCGAACGATTTTTAAAATTATTTTTTCACCACTAAAACCCATGAGACTTGTAGTTTTCAAAAATATTTTCATTTTTGATGAGACGCCGAATGAAAGCAGTTTAATCGCCGGCAACCGAAAACCCGCGATTTCCCGTAAATCCCGTATAGTCGAATGTATACAAAGAAAGTAAGCAGGGAGTAAACTCATTTCCCGAACGATTTTTAAAATTATTTTTTCACCACTAAAACCCATGAGACTTGTAGTTTTCAAAAATATTTTCATTTTTGATGAGACGCCGAATGAAAGCAGTTTAATCGCCGGCAACCGAAAACCCGCGATTTCCCGTAAATCCCGTATAGTCGAATGTATACAAAGAAAGTAAGCAGGGAGTAAACTCATTTCCCGAACGATTTTTAAAATTATTTTTTCACCACTAAAACCCATGAGACTTGTAGTTTTCAAAAATATTTTCATTTTTGATGAGACGCCGAATGAAAGCAGTTTAATCGCCGGCAACCGAAAACCCGCGATTTCCCGTAAATCCCGTATAGTCGAATGTATACAAAGAAAGTAAGCAGGGAGTAAACTCATTTCCCGAACGATTTTTAAAATTATTTTTTCACCACTAAAACCCATGAGACTTGTAGTTTTCAAAAATATTTTCATTTTTGATGAGACGCCGAATGAAAGCAGTTTAATCGCCGGCAACCGAAAACCCGCGATTTCCCGTAAATCCCGTATAGTCGAATGTATACAAAGAAAGTAAGCAGGGAGTAAACTCATTTCCCGAACGATTTTTAAAATTATTTTTTCACCACTAAAACCCATGAGACTTGTAGTTTTCAAAAATATTTTCATTTTTGATGAGACGCCGAATGAAAGCAGTTTAATCGCCGGCAACCGAAAACCCGCGATTTCCCGTAAATCCCGTCGGCCGTATAGTCGAATGTATACAAAGAAAGTAAGCAGGGAGTAAACTCATTTCCCGAACGATTTTTAAAATTATTTTTTCACCACTAAAACCCATGAGACTTGTAGTTTTCAAAAATATTTTCATTTTTGATGAGACGCCGAATGAAAGCAGTTTAATCGCCGGCAACCGAAAACCCGCGATTTCCCGTAAATCCCGTATAGTCGAATGTATACAAAGAAAGTAAGCAGGGAGTAAACTCATTTCCCGAACGATTTTTAAAATTATTTTTTCACCACTAAAACCCATGAGACTTGTAGTTTTCAAAAATATTTTCATTTTTGATGAGACGCCGAATGAAAGCAGTTTAATCGCCGGCAACCGAAAACCCGCGATTTCCCGTAAATCCCGTATAGTCGAATGTATACAAAGAAAGTAAGCAGGGAGTAAACTCATTTCCCGAACGATTTTTAAAATTATTTTTTCACCACTAAAACCCATGAGACTTGTAGTTTTCAAAAATATTTTCATTTTTGATGAGACGCCGAATGAAAGCAGTTTAATCGCCGGCAACCGAAAACCCGCGATTTCCCGTAAATCCCGTATAGTCGAATGTATACAAAGAAAGTAAGCAGGGAGTAAACTCATTTCCCGAACGATTTTTAAAATTATTTTTTCACCACTAAAACCCATGAGACTTGTAGTTTTCAAAAATATTTTCATTTTTGATGAGACGCCGAATGAAAGCAGTTTAATCGCCGGCAACCGAAAACCCGCGATTTCCCGTAAATCCCGTATAGTCGAATGTATACAAAGAAAGTAAGCAGGGAGTAAACTCATTTCCCGAACGATTTTTAAAATTATTTTTTCACCACTAAAACCCATGAGACTTGTAGTTTTCAAAAATATTTTCATTTTTGATGAGACGCCGAATGAAAGCAGTTTAATCGCCGGCAACCGAAAACCCGCGATTTCCCGTAAATCCCGTATAGTCGAATGTATACAAAGAAAGTAAGCAGGGAGTAAACTCATTTCCCGAACGATTTTTAAAATTATTTTTTCACCACTAAAACCCATGAGACTTGTAGTTTTCAAAAATATTTTCATTTTTGATGAGACGCCGAATGAAAGCAGTTTAATCGCCGGCAACCGAAAACCCGCGATTTCCCGTAAATCCCGTATAGTCGAATGTATACAAAGAAAGTAAGCAGGGAGTAAACTCATTTCCCGAACGATTTTTAAAATTATTTTTTCACCACTAAAACCCATGAGACTTGTAGTTTTCAAAAATATTTTCATTTTTGATGAGACGCCGAATGAAAGCAGTTTAATCGCCGGCAACCGAAAACCCGCGATTTCCCGTAAATCCCGTATAGTCGAATGTATACAAAGAAAGTAAGCAGGGAGTAAACTCATTTCCCGAACGATTTTTAAAATTATTTTTTCACCACTAAAACCCATGAGACTTGTAGTTTTCAAAAATATTTTCATTTTTGATGAGACGCCGAATGAAAGCAGTTTAATCGCCGGCAACCGAAAACCCGCGATTTCCCGTAAATCCCGTATAGTCGAATGTATACAAAGAAAGTAAGCAGGGAGTAAACTCATTTCCCGAACGATTTTTAAAATTATTTTTTCACCACTAAAACCCATGAGACTTGTAGTTTTCAAAAATATTTTCATTTTTGATGAGACGCCGAATGAAAGCAGTTTAATCGCCGGCAACCGAAAACCCGCGATTTCCCGTAAATCCCGATCGGCCGTATAGTCGAATGTATACAAAGAAAGTAAGCAGGGAGTAAACTCATTTCCCGAACGATTTTTAAAATTATTTTTTCACCACTAAAACCCATGAGACTTGTAGTTTTCAAAAATATTTTCATTTTTGATGAGACGCCGAATGAAAGCAGTTTAATCGCCGGCAACCGAAAACCCGCGATTTCCCGTAAATCCCGTATAGTCGAATGTATACAAAGAAAGTAAGCAGGGAGTAAACTCATTTCCCGAACGATTTTTAAAATTATTTTTTCACCACTAAAACCCATGAGACTTGTAGTTTTCAAAAATATTTTCATTTTTGATGAGACGCCGAATGAAAGCAGTTTAATCGCCGGCAACCGAAAACCCGCGATTTCCCGTAAATCCCGTATAGTCGAATGTATACAAAGAAAGTAAGCAGGGAGTAAACTCATTTCCCGAACGATTTTTAAAATTATTTTTTCACCACTAAAACCCATGAGACTTGTAGTTTTCAAAAATATTTTCATTTTTGATGAGACGCCGAATGAAAGCAGTTTAATCGCCGGCAACCGAAAACCCGCGATTTCCCGTAAATCCCGGATCGCCGTATAGTCGAATGTATACAAAGAAAGTAAGCAGGGAGTAAACTCATTTCCCGAACGATTTTTAAAATTATTTTTTCACCACTAAAACCCATGAGACTTGTAGTTTTCAAAAATATTTTCATTTTTGATGAGACGCCGAATGAAAGCAGTTTAATCGCCGGCAACCGAAAACCCGCGATTTCCCGTAAATCCCGTCCCGTATAGTCGAATGTATACAAAGAAAGTAAGCAGGGAGTAAACTCATTTCCCGAACGATTTTTAAAATTATTTTTTCACCACTAAAACCCATGAGACTTGTAGTTTTCAAAAATATTTTCATTTTTGATGAGACGCCGAATGAAAGCAGTTTAATCGCCGGCAACCGAAAACCCGCGATTTCCCGTAAATCCCGTATAGTCGAATGTATACAAAGAAAGTAAGCAGGGAGTAAACTCATTTCCCGAACGATTTTTAAAATTATTTTTTCACCACTAAAACCCATGAGACTTGTAGTTTTCAAAAATATTTTCATTTTTGATGAGACGCCGAATGAAAGCAGTTTAATCGCCGGCAACCGAAAACCCGCGATTTCCCGTAAATCCCGTATAGTCGAATGTATACAAAGAAAGTAAGCAGGGAGTAAACTCATTTCCCGAACGATTTTTAAAATTATTTTTTCACCACTAAAACCCATGAGACTTGTAGTTTTCAAAAATATTTTCATTTTTGATGAGACGCCGAATGAAAGCAGTTTAATCGCCGGCAACCGAAAACCCGCGATTTCCCGTAAATCCGGATCCCGTATAGTCGAATGTATACAAAGAAAGTAAGCAGGGAGTAAACTCATTTCCCGAACGATTTTTAAAATTATTTTTTCACCACTAAAACCCATGAGACTTGTAGTTTTCAAAAATATTTTCATTTTTGATGAGACGCCGAATGAAAGCAGTTTAATCGCCGGCAACCGAAAACCCGCGATTTCCCGTAAATCCCGTATAGTCGAATGTATACAAAGAAAGTAAGCAGGGAGTAAACTCATTTCCCGAACGATTTTTAAAATTATTTTTTCACCACTAAAACCCATGAGACTTGTAGTTTTCAAAAATATTTTCATTTTTGATGAGACGCCGAATGAAAGCAGTTTAATCGCCGGCAACCGAAAACCCGCGATTTCCCGTAAATCCCGTATAGTCGAATGTATACAAAGAAAGTAAGCAGGGAGTAAACTCATTTCCCGAACGATTTTTAAAATTATTTTTTCACCACTAAAACCCATGAGACTTGTAGTTTTCAAAAATATTTTCATTTTTGATGAGACGCCGAATGAAAGCAGTTTAATCGCCGGCAACCGAAAACCCGCGATTTCCCGTAAATCCCGTATAGTCGAATGTATACAAAGAAAGTAAGCAGGGAGTAAACTCATTTCCCGAACGATTTTTAAAATTATTTTTTCACCACTAAAACCCATGAGACTTGTAGTTTTCAAAAATATTTTCATTTTTGATGAGACGCCGAATGAAAGCAGTTTAATCGCCGGCAACCGAAAACCCGCGATTTCCCGTAAATCCCGTATAGTCGAATGTATACAAAGAAAGTAAGCAGGGAGTAAACTCATTTCCCGAACGATTTTTAAAATTATTTTTTCACCACTAAAACCCATGAGACTTGTAGTTTTCAAAAATATTTTCATTTTTGATGAGACGCCGAATGAAAGCAGTTTAATCGCCGGCAACCGAAAACCCGCGATTTCCCGTAAATCCCGTATAGTCGAATGTATACAAAGAAAGTAAGCAGGGAGTAAACTCATTTCCCGAACGATTTTTAAAATTATTTTTTCACCACTAAAACCCATGAGACTTGTAGTTTTCAAAAATATTTTCATTTTTGATGAGACGCCGAATGAAAGCAGTTTAATCGCCGGCAACCGAAAACCCGCGATTTCCCGTAAATCCCGTATAGTCGAATGTATACAAAGAAAGTAAGCAGGGAGTAAACTCATTTCCCGAACGATTTTTAAAATTATTTTTTCACCACTAAAACCCATGAGACTTGTAGTTTTCAAAAATATTTTCATTTTTGATGAGACGCCGAATGAAAGCAGTTTAATCGCCGGCAACCGAAAACCCGCGATTTCCCGTAAATCCCGTATAGTCGAATGTATACAAAGAAAGTAAGCAGGGAGTAAACTCATTTCCCGAACGATTTTTAAAATTATTTTTTCACCACTAAAACCCATGAGACTTGTAGTTTTCAAAAATATTTTCATTTTTGATGAGACGCCGAATGAAAGCAGTTTAATCGCCGGCAACCGAAAACCCGCGATTTCCCGTAAATCCCGTATAGTCGAATGTATACAAAGAAAGTAAGCAGGGAGTAAACTCATTTCCCGAACGATTTTTAAAATTATTTTTTCACCACTAAAACCCATGAGACTTGTAGTTTTCAAAAATATTTTCATTTTTGATGAGACGCCGAATGAAAGCAGTTTAATCGCCGGCAACCGAAAACCCGCGATTTCCCGTAAATCCCGTATAGTCGAATGTATACAAAGAAAGTAAGCAGGGAGTAAACTCATTTCCCGAACGATTTTTAAAATTATTTTTTCACCACTAAAACCCATGAGACTTGTAGTTTTCAAAAATATTTTCATTTTTGATGAGACGCCGAATGAAAGCAGTTTAATCGCCGGCAACCGAAAACCCGCGATTTCCCGTAAATCCCGTATAGTCGAATGTATACAAAGAAAGTAAGCAGGGAGTAAACTCATTTCCCGAACGATTTTTAAAATTATTTTTTCACCACTAAAACCCATGAGACTTGTAGTTTTCAAAAATATTTTCATTTTTGATGAGACGCCGAATGAAAGCAGTTTAATCGCCGGCAACCGAAAACCCGCGATTTCCCGTAAATCCCGTATAGTCGAATGTATACAAAGAAAGTAAGCAGGGAGTAAACTCATTTCCCGAACGATTTTTAAAATTATTTTTTCACCACTAAAACCCATGAGACTTGTAGTTTTCAAAAATATTTTCATTTTTGATGAGACGCCGAATGAAAGCAGTTTAATCGCCGGCAACCGAAAACCCGCGATTTCCCGTAAATCCCGGATCGGCCCGTATAGTCGAATGTATACAAAGAAAGTAAGCAGGGAGTAAACTCATTTCCCGAACGATTTTTAAAATTATTTTTTCACCACTAAAACCCATGAGACTTGTAGTTTTCAAAAATATTTTCATTTTTGATGAGACGCCGAATGAAAGCAGTTTAATCGCCGGCAACCGAAAACCCGCGATTTCCCGTAAATCCCGTATAGTCGAATGTATACAAAGAAAGTAAGCAGGGAGTAAACTCATTTCCCGAACGATTTTTAAAATTATTTTTTCACCACTAAAACCCATGAGACTTGTAGTTTTCAAAAATATTTTCATTTTTGATGAGACGCCGAATGAAAGCAGTTTAATCGCCGGCAACCGAAAACCCGCGATTTCCCGTAAATCCCGTATAGTCGAATGTATACAAAGAAAGTAAGCAGGGAGTAAACTCATTTCCCGAACGATTTTTAAAATTATTTTTTCACCACTAAAACCCATGAGACTTGTAGTTTTCAAAAATATTTTCATTTTTGATGAGACGCCGAATGAAAGCAGTTTAATCGCCGGCAACCGAAAACCCGCGATTTCCCGTAAATCCCGTATAGTCGAATGTATACAAAGAAAGTAAGCAGGGAGTAAACTCATTTCCCGAACGATTTTTAAAATTATTTTTTCACCACTAAAACCCATGAGACTTGTAGTTTTCAAAAATATTTTCATTTTTGATGAGACGCCGAATGAAAGCAGTTTAATCGCCGGCAACCGAAAACCCGCGATTTCCCGTAAATCCCGTATAGTCGAATGTATACAAAGAAAGTAAGCAGGGAGTAAACTCATTTCCCGAACGATTTTTAAAATTATTTTTTCACCACTAAAACCCATGAGACTTGTAGTTTTCAAAAATATTTTCATTTTTGATGAGACGCCGAATGAAAGCAGTTTAATCGCCGGCAACCGAAAACCCGCGATTTCCCGTAAATCCCGGCCGTATAGTCGAATGTATACAAAGAAAGTAAGCAGGGAGTAAACTCATTTCCCGAACGATTTTTAAAATTATTTTTTCACCACTAAAACCCATGAGACTTGTAGTTTTCAAAAATATTTTCATTTTTGATGAGACGCCGAATGAAAGCAGTTTAATCGCCGGCAACCGAAAACCCGCGATTTCCCGTAAATCCCGTATAGTCGAATGTATACAAAGAAAGTAAGCAGGGAGTAAACTCATTTCCCGAACGATTTTTAAAATTATTTTTTCACCACTAAAACCCATGAGACTTGTAGTTTTCAAAAATATTTTCATTTTTGATGAGACGCCGAATGAAAGCAGTTTAATCGCCGGCAACCGAAAACCCGCGATTTCCCGTAAATCCCGTATAGTCGAATGTATACAAAGAAAGTAAGCAGGGAGTAAACTCATTTCCCGAACGATTTTTAAAATTATTTTTTCACCACTAAAACCCATGAGACTTGTAGTTTTCAAAAATATTTTCATTTTTGATGAGACGCCGAATGAAAGCAGTTTAATCGCCGGCAACCGAAAACCCGCGATTTCCCGTAAATCCCGTATAGTCGAATGTATACAAAGAAAGTAAGCAGGGAGTAAACTCATTTCCCGAACGATTTTTAAAATTATTTTTTCACCACTAAAACCCATGAGACTTGTAGTTTTCAAAAATATTTTCATTTTTGATGAGACGCCGAATGAAAGCAGTTTAATCGCCGGCAACCGAAAACCCGCGATTTCCCGTAAATCCCGTATAGTCGAATGTATACAAAGAAAGTAAGCAGGGAGTAAACTCATTTCCCGAACGATTTTTAAAATTATTTTTTCACCACTAAAACCCATGAGACTTGTAGTTTTCAAAAATATTTTCATTTTTGATGAGACGCCGAATGAAAGCAGTTTAATCGCCGGCAACCGAAAACCCGCGATTTCCCGTAAATCCCGTATAGTCGAATGTATACAAAGAAAGTAAGCAGGGAGTAAACTCATTTCCCGAACGATTTTTAAAATTATTTTTTCACCACTAAAACCCATGAGACTTGTAGTTTTCAAAAATATTTTCATTTTTGATGAGACGCCGAATGAAAGCAGTTTAATCGCCGGCAACCGAAAACCCGCGATTTCCCGTAAATCCCGTATAGTCGAATGTATACAAAGAAAGTAAGCAGGGAGTAAACTCATTTCCCGAACGATTTTTAAAATTATTTTTTCACCACTAAAACCCATGAGACTTGTAGTTTTCAAAAATATTTTCATTTTTGATGAGACGCCGAATGAAAGCAGTTTAATCGCCGGCAACCGAAAACCCGCGATTTCCCGTAAATCCCGTATAGTCGAATGTATACAAAGAAAGTAAGCAGGGAGTAAACTCATTTCCCGAACGATTTTTAAAATTATTTTTTCACCACTAAAACCCATGAGACTTGTAGTTTTCAAAAATATTTTCATTTTTGATGAGACGCCGAATGAAAGCAGTTTAATCGCCGGCAACCGAAAACCCGCGATTTCCCGTAAATCCCGTATAGTCGAATGTATACAAAGAAAGTAAGCAGGGAGTAAACTCATTTCCCGAACGATTTTTAAAATTATTTTTTCACCACTAAAACCCATGAGACTTGTAGTTTTCAAAAATATTTTCATTTTTGATGAGACGCCGAATGAAAGCAGTTTAATCGCCGGCAACCGAAAACCCGCGATTTCCCGTAAATCCCGTATAGTCGAATGTATACAAAGAAAGTAAGCAGGGAGTAAACTCATTTCCCGAACGATTTTTAAAATTATTTTTTCACCACTAAAACCCATGAGACTTGTAGTTTTCAAAAATATTTTCATTTTTGATGAGACGCCGAATGAAAGCAGTTTAATCGCCGGCAACCGAAAACCCGCGATTTCCCGTAAATCCCGGATCCCCGTATAGTCGAATGTATACAAAGAAAGTAAGCAGGGAGTAAACTCATTTCCCGAACGATTTTTAAAATTATTTTTTCACCACTAAAACCCATGAGACTTGTAGTTTTCAAAAATATTTTCATTTTTGATGAGACGCCGAATGAAAGCAGTTTAATCGCCGGCAACCGAAAACCCGCGATTTCCCGTAAATCCCATCCCCGTATAGTCGAATGTATACAAAGAAAGTAAGCAGGGAGTAAACTCATTTCCCGAACGATTTTTAAAATTATTTTTTCACCACTAAAACCCATGAGACTTGTAGTTTTCAAAAATATTTTCATTTTTGATGAGACGCCGAATGAAAGCAGTTTAATCGCCGGCAACCGAAAACCCGCGATTTCCCGTAAATCCCGTATAGTCGAATGTATACAAAGAAAGTAAGCAGGGAGTAAACTCATTTCCCGAACGATTTTTAAAATTATTTTTTCACCACTAAAACCCATGAGACTTGTAGTTTTCAAAAATATTTTCATTTTTGATGAGACGCCGAATGAAAGCAGTTTAATCGCCGGCAACCGAAAACCCGCGATTTCCCGTAAATCCCGTATAGTCGAATGTATACAAAGAAAGTAAGCAGGGAGTAAACTCATTTCCCGAACGATTTTTAAAATTATTTTTTCACCACTAAAACCCATGAGACTTGTAGTTTTCAAAAATATTTTCATTTTTGATGAGACGCCGAATGAAAGCAGTTTAATCGCCGGCAACCGAAAACCCGCGATTTCCCGTAAATCCCGTATAGTCGAATGTATACAAAGAAAGTAAGCAGGGAGTAAACTCATTTCCCGAACGATTTTTAAAATTATTTTTTCACCACTAAAACCCATGAGACTTGTAGTTTTCAAAAATATTTTCATTTTTGATGAGACGCCGAATGAAAGCAGTTTAATCGCCGGCAACCGAAAACCCGCGATTTCCCGTAAATCCCATCCCGTATAGTCGAATGTATACAAAGAAAGTAAGCAGGGAGTAAACTCATTTCCCGAACGATTTTTAAAATTATTTTTTCACCACTAAAACCCATGAGACTTGTAGTTTTCAAAAATATTTTCATTTTTGATGAGACGCCGAATGAAAGCAGTTTAATCGCCGGCAACCGAAAACCCGCGATTTCCCGTAAATCCCGTATAGTCGAATGTATACAAAGAAAGTAAGCAGGGAGTAAACTCATTTCCCGAACGATTTTTAAAATTATTTTTTCACCACTAAAACCCATGAGACTTGTAGTTTTCAAAAATATTTTCATTTTTGATGAGACGCCGAATGAAAGCAGTTTAATCGCCGGCAACCGAAAACCCGCGATTTCCCGTAAATCCCATCCCGTATAGTCGAATGTATACAAAGAAAGTAAGCAGGGAGTAAACTCATTTCCCGAACGATTTTTAAAATTATTTTTTCACCACTAAAACCCATGAGACTTGTAGTTTTCAAAAATATTTTCATTTTTGATGAGACGCCGAATGAAAGCAGTTTAATCGCCGGCAACCGAAAACCCGCGATTTCCCGTAAATCCCGTATAGTCGAATGTATACAAAGAAAGTAAGCAGGGAGTAAACTCATTTCCCGAACGATTTTTAAAATTATTTTTTCACCACTAAAACCCATGAGACTTGTAGTTTTCAAAAATATTTTCATTTTTGATGAGACGCCGAATGAAAGCAGTTTAATCGCCGGCAACCGAAAACCCGCGATTTCCCGTAAATCCCGTATAGTCGAATGTATACAAAGAAAGTAAGCAGGGAGTAAACTCATTTCCCGAACGATTTTTAAAATTATTTTTTCACCACTAAAACCCATGAGACTTGTAGTTTTCAAAAATATTTTCATTTTTGATGAGACGCCGAATGAAAGCAGTTTAATCGCCGGCAACCGAAAACCCGCGATTTCCCGTAAATCCCGTATAGTCGAATGTATACAAAGAAAGTAAGCAGGGAGTAAACTCATTTCCCGAACGATTTTTAAAATTATTTTTTCACCACTAAAACCCATGAGACTTGTAGTTTTCAAAAATATTTTCATTTTTGATGAGACGCCGAATGAAAGCAGTTTAATCGCCGGCAACCGAAAACCCGCGATTTCCCGTAAATCCCGTATAGTCGAATGTATACAAAGAAAGTAAGCAGGGAGTAAACTCATTTCCCGAACGATTTTTAAAATTATTTTTTCACCACTAAAACCCATGAGACTTGTAGTTTTCAAAAATATTTTCATTTTTGATGAGACGCCGAATGAAAGCAGTTTAATCGCCGGCAACCGAAAACCCGCGATTTCCCGTAAATCCCGGATCGCCCTATAGTCGAATGTATACAAAGAAAGTAAGCAGGAGTAAACTCATTTCCCGAACGATTTTTAAAATTATTTTTTCACCACTAAAACCCATGAGACTTGTAGTTTTCAAAAATATTTTCATTTTTGATGAGACGCCGAATGAAAGCAGTTTAATCGCCGGCAACCGAAAACCCGCGATTTCCCGTAAATCCCGGATCGGCCCGTATAGTCGAATGTATACAAAGAAAGTAAGCAGGGAGTAAACTCATTTCCCGAACGATTTTTAAAATTATTTTTTCACCACTAAAACCCATGAGACTTGTAGTTTTCAAAAATATTTTCATTTTTGATGAGACGCCGAATGAAAGCAGTTTAATCGCCGGCAACCGAAAACCCGCGATTTCCCGTAAATCCCGTATAGTCGAATGTATACAAAGAAAGTAAGCAGGGAGTAAACTCATTTCCCGAACGATTTTTAAAATTATTTTTTCACCACTAAAACCCATGAGACTTGTAGTTTTCAAAAATATTTTCATTTTTGATGAGACGCCGAATGAAAGCAGTTTAATCGCCGGCAACCGAAAACCCGCGATTTCCCGTAAATCCCATCGGCCCGTATAGTCGAATGTATACAAAGAAAGTAAGCAGGGAGTAAACTCATTTCCCGAACGATTTTTAAAATTATTTTTTCACCACTAAAACCCATGAGACTTGTAGTTTTCAAAAATATTTTCATTTTTGATGAGACGCCGAATGAAAGCAGTTTAATCGCCGGCAACCGAAAACCCGCGATTTCCCGTAAATCCCGTATAGTCGAATGTATACAAAGAAAGTAAGCAGGGAGTAAACTCATTTCCCGAACGATTTTTAAAATTATTTTTTCACCACTAAAACCCATGAGACTTGTAGTTTTCAAAAATATTTTCATTTTTGATGAGACGCCGAATGAAAGCAGTTTAATCGCCGGCAACCGAAAACCCGCGATTTCCCGTAAATCCCGTATAGTCGAATGTATACAAAGAAAGTAAGCAGGGAGTAAACTCATTTCCCGAACGATTTTTAAAATTATTTTTTCACCACTAAAACCCATGAGACTTGTAGTTTTCAAAAATATTTTCATTTTTGATGAGACGCCGAATGAAAGCAGTTTAATCGCCGGCAACCGAAAACCCGCGATTTCCCGTAAATCCCATCCCGTATAGTCGAATGTATACAAAGAAAGTAAGCAGGGAGTAAACTCATTTCCCGAACGATTTTTAAAATTATTTTTTCACCA
>JASGCC010003904.1:0-21988 GCA_030067915.1 Hydractinia echinata | reverse complement strand
TTAAAAGTCAATGAAATGTAGTTTTGAAACTGTCTCTATTTCTTCAGCGCGCGCTAACGGCTAGGATTGGTCCCACAGTAAAAAATGACTTATTATATAAATTTTTAAATAAAGCGCTGCCACAGCGCCCAGTGTAATTGCTGAGTTCCAGCAATCATGTCAAATTAAGAAGAATGTTATTTCTTGGAGTCCAATTGTGTCATTTATCACATTTATAAGGTCAAAGTCCAAAATCAGTTCAATTAAGTCCACAGTCAATCGTTTCACTGTTAAAAGCGATGCAACCTAGTAATATCAGAAAAATATCGCTAAATACATGTTGGTACGAATATGTGACGCAACCGTTGTAACTCAAACGGATGATACCGTTAAAAGTCAATGAAATGTAGTTTTGAAACTGTCTCTATTTCTTCAGCGCGCGCTAACGGCTAGGATTGGTCCCACAGTAAAAAATGACTTATATAAATTTTTAAATAAAGCGCTACCACAGCGCCCAGTGTAATGCTGAGTTCCAGCAATCATGTCAAATTAAGAAGAATGTTATTTTTGGAGTCCAATTGTGTCATTTATCACATTTATAAGGTCAAAGTCCAAAATCAGTTCAATTAAGTCCCACAGTCAATCGTTTCACTGTTAAAAGCGATGCAACCTAGTAATATAGAAAAATATCGCTAAATACATGTTGGTACGAATATGTGACGCAACCGTTGTAACTCAAACGGATGATACCGTTAGAAAGTCAATGAAATGTAGTTTTTGAAACTGTCTCTATTTCTTCAGCGCGCGCTAACGGCTAGGATTGGTCCCACAGTAAAAATGACTTATCTAAATTTTTAAATAAAGCGCTACCACAGCGCCCAGTGTAATGCTGAGTTCCAGCAATCATGTCAAATTAAGAAGAATGTTATTTCTTGGAGTCCAATTGTCTCATTTATCACATTTATAAGGTCAAAGTCCAAAATCAGTTCAATTAAGTCCCACAGTCAATCGTTTCACTGTTAAAAGCGATGCAACCTAGTAATATCAGAAAAATATCGCTAAATACATGTTGGTACGAATATGTGACGCAACCGTTGTAACTCAAACGGACTGATACCGTTAGAAAGTCAATGAAATGTAGTTTTTGAAACTGTCTCTATTTCTTCAGCGCGCGCTAACGGCTAGGATTGGTCCCACAGTAAAAATGACTTTATCTAAATTTTTAAATAAAGCGCTACCACAGCGCCCAGTGTAATTGCTGAGTTCCAGCAATCATGTCAAATTAAGAAGAATGTTATTTCTTGGAGTCCAATTGTCTCATTTATCACATTTATAAGGTCAAAGTCCAAAATCAGTTCAATTAAGTCCACAGTCAATCGTTTCACTGTTAAAAGCGATGCAACCTAGTAATATCAGAAAAATATCGCTAAATACATGTTGGTACGAATATGTGACGCAACCGTTGTAACTCAAACGGATTGATACCGTTAGAAAGTCAATGAAATGTAGTTTTGAAACTGTCTCTATTTCTTCAGCGCGCGCTAACGGCTAGGATTGGTCCCACAGTAAAAAATGACTTATTTATCTAAATTTTTAAATAAAGCGCTACCACAGCGCCAGTGTAATTGCTGAGTTCCAGCAATCATGTCAAATTAAGAAGAATGTTATTTCTTGGAGTCCAATTGTCTCATTTATCACATTTATAAGGTCAAAGTCCAAAATCAGTTCAATTAAGTCCCACAGTCAATCGTTTCACTGTTAAAAGCGATGCAACCTAGTAATATCAGAAAAATATCGCTAAATACATGTTGGTACGAATATGTGACGCAACCGTTGTAACTCAAACGGATTGATACCGTTAGAAAGTCAATGAAATGTAGTTTTTGAAACTGTCTCTATTTCTTCAGCGCGCGCTAACGGCTAGGATTGGTCCCACAGTAAAAAATGACTTATTTATCTAAATTTTTAAATAAAGCGCTACCACAGCGCCCAGTGTAATTGCTGAGTTCCAGCAATCATGTCAAATTAAGAAGAATGTTATTTCTTGGAGTCCAATTGTCTCATTTATCACATTTATAAGGTCAAAGTCCAAAATCAGTTCAATTAAGTCCCACAGTCAATCGTTTCACTGTTAAAAGCGATGCAACCTAGTAATATCAGAAAAATATCGCTAAATACATGTTGGTACGAATATGTGACGCAACCGTTGTAACTCAAACGGACTGATACCGTTAGAAAGTCAATGAAATGTAGTTTTTGAAACTGTCTCTATTTCTTCAGCGCGCGCTAACGGCTACGATTGGTCCCACAGTACAAAATGACTTATTTATCTAAATTTTTAAATAAAGCGCTACCACAGCGCCCAGTGTAATTGCTGAGTTCCAGCAATCATGTCAAATTAAGAAGAATGTTATTTCTTGGAGTCCAATTGTCTCATTTATCACATTTATAAGGTCAAAGTCCAAAATCAGTTCAATTAAGTCCCACAGTCAATCGTTTCACTGTTAAAAGCGATGCAACCTAGTAATATCAGAAAAATATCGCTAAATACATGTTGGTACGAATATGTGACGCAACCGTTGTAACTCAAACGGACTGATACCGTTAGAAAGTCAATGAAATGTAGTTTTTGAAACTGTCTCTATTTCTTCAGCGCGCGCTAACGGCTAGGATTGGTCCCACAGTAAAAAATGACTTATTTATCTAAATTTTTAAATAAAGCGCTACCACAGCGCCCAGTGTAATTGCTGAGTTCCAGCAATCATGTCAAATTAAGAAGAATGTTATTTCTTGGAGTCCAATTGTCTCATTTATCACATTTATAAGGTCAAAGTCCAAAATCAGTTCAATTAAGTCCCACAGTCAATCGTTTCACTGTTAAAAGCGATGCAACCTAGTAATATCAGAAAAATATCGCTAAATACATGTTGGTACGAATATGTGACGCAACCGTTGTAACTCAAACGGACTGATACCGTTAGAAAGTCAATGAAATGTAGTTTTTGAAACTGTCTCTATTTCTTCAGCGCGCGCTAACGGCTAGGATTGGTCCCACAGTAAAAAATGACTTATTTATCTAAATTTTTAAATAAAGCGCTACCACAGCGCCCAGTGTAATTGCTGAGTTCCAGCAATCATGTCAAATTAAGAAGAATGTTATTTCTTGGAGTCCAATTGTCTCATTTATCACATTTATAAGGTCAAAGTCCAAAATCAGTTCAATTAAGTCCCACAGTCAATCGTTTCACTGTTAAAAGCGATGCAACCTAGTAATATCAGAAAAATATCGCTAAATACATGTTGGTACGAATATGTGACGCAACCGTTGTAACTCAAACGGACTGATACCGTTAGAAAGTCAATGAAATGTAGTTTTTGAAACTGTCTCTATTTCTTCAGCGCGCGCTAACGGCTAGGATTGGTCCCACAGTAAAAATGACTTATTTATCTAAATTTTTAAATAAAGCGCTACCACAGCGCCCAGTGTAATTGCTGAGTTCCAGCAATCATGTCAAATTAAGAAGAATGTTATTTCTTGGAGTCCAATTGTCTCATTTATCACATTTATAAGGTCAAAGTCCAAAATCAGTTCAATTAAGTCCCACAGTCAATCGTTTCACTGTTAAAAGCGATGCAACCTAGTAATATCAGAAAAATATCGCTAAATACATGTTGGTACGAATATGTGACGCAACCGTTGTAACTCAAACGGACTGATACCGTTAGAAAGTCAATGAAATGTAGTTTTTGAAACTGTCTCTATTTCTTCAGCGCGCGCTAACGGCTAGGATTGGTCCCACAGTAAAAAATGACTTATTTATCTAAATTTTTAAATAAAGCGCTACCACAGCGCCCAGTGTAATTGCTGAGTTCCAGCAATCATGTCAAATTAAGAAGAATGTTATTTCTTGGAGTCCAATTGTCTCATTTATCACATTTATAAGGTCAAAGTCCAAAATCAGTTCAATTAAGTCCCACAGTCAATCGTTTCACTGTTAAAAGCGATGCAACCTAGTAATATCAGAAAAATATCGCTAAATACATGTTGGTACGAATATGTGACGCAACCGTTGTAACTCAAACGGACTGATACCGTTAGAAAGTCAATGAAATGTAGTTTTTGAAACTGTCTCTATTTCTTCAGCGCGCGCTAACGGCTAGGATTGGTCCCACAGTAAAAAATGACTTATTTATCTAAATTTTTAAATAAAGCGCTACCACAGCGCCCAGTGTAATTGCTGAGTTCCAGCAATCATGTCAAATTAAGAAGAATGTTATTTCTTGGAGTCCAATTGTCTCATTTATCACATTTATAAGGTCAAAGTCCAAAATCAGTTCAATTAAGTCCCACAGTCAATCGTTTCACTGTTAAAAGCGATGCAACCTAGTAATATCAGAAAAATATCGCTAAATACATGTTGGTACGAATATGTGACGCAACCGTTGTAACTCAAACGGACTGATACCGTTAGAAAGTCAATGAAATGTAGTTTTTGAAACTGTCTCTATTTCTTCAGCGCGCGCTAACGGCTAGGATTGGTCCCACAGTAAAAAATGACTTATTTATCTAAATTTTTAAATAAAGCGCTACCACAGCGCCCAGTGTAATTGCTGAGTTCCAGCAATCATGTCAAATTAAGAAGAATGTTATTTCTTGGAGTCCAATTGTCTCATTTATCACATTTATAAGGTCAAAGTCCAAAATCAGTTCAATTAAGTCCCACAGTCAATCGTTTCACTGTTAAAAGCGATGCAACCTAGTAATATCAGAAAAATATCGCTAAATACATGTTGGTACGAATATGTGACGCAACCGTTGTAACTCAAACGGACTGATACCGTTAGAAAGTCAATGAAATGTAGTTTTTGAAACTGTCTCTATTTCTTCAGCGCGCGCTAACGGCTAGGATTGGTCCCACAGTAAAAAATGACTTATTTATCTAAATTTTTAAATAAAGCGCTACCACAGCGCCCAGTGTAATTGCTGAGTTCCAGCAATCATGTCAAATTAAGAAGAATGTTATTTCTTGGAGTCCAATTGTCTCATTTATCACATTTATAAGGTCAAAGTCCAAAATCAGTTCAATTAAGTCCCACAGTCAATCGTTTCACTGTTAAAAGCGATGCAACCTAGTAATATCAGAAAAATATCGCTAAATACATGTTGGTACGAATATGTGACGCAACCGTTGTAACTCAAACGGATTGATACCGTTAGAAAGTCAATGAAATGTAGTTTTTGAAACTGTCTCTATTTCTTCAGCGCGCGCTAACGGCTAGGATTGGTCCCACAGTAAAAAATGACTTATTTATCTAAATTTTTAAATAAAGCGCTACCACAGCGCCCAGTGTAATTGCTGAGTTCCAGCAATCATGTCAAATTAAGAAGAATGTTATTTCTTGGAGTCCAATTGTCTCATTTATCACATTTATAAGGTCAAAGTCCAAAATCAGTTCAATTAAGTCCCACAGTCAATCGTTTCACTGTTAAAAGCGATGCAACCTAGTAATATCAGAAAAATATCGCTAAATACATGTTGGTACGAATATGTGACGCAACCGTTGTAACTCAAACGGATTGATACCGTTAGAAAGTCAATGAAATGTAGTTTTTGAAACTGTCTCTATTTCTTCAGCGCGCGCTAACGGCTAGGATTGGTCCCACAGTAAAAAATGACTTATTTATCTAAATTTTTAAATAAAGCGCTACCACAGCGCCCAGTGTAATTGCTGAGTTCCAGCAATCATGTCAAATTAAGAAGAATGTTATTTCTTGGAGTCCAATTGTCTCATTTATCACATTTATAAGGTCAAAGTCCAAAATCAGTTCAATTAAGTCCCACAGTCAATCGTTTCACTGTTAAAAGCGATGCAACCTAGTAATATCAGAAAAATATCGCTAAATACATGTTGGTACGAATATGTGACGCAACCGTTGTAACTCAAACGGACTGATACCGTTAGAAAGTCAATGAAATGTAGTTTTTGAAACTGTCTCTATTTCTTCAGCGCGCGCTAACGGCTAGGATTGGTCCCACAGTAAAAAATGACTTATTTATCTAAATTTTTAAATAAAGCGCTACCACAGCGCCCAGTGTAATTGCTGAGTTCCAGCAATCATGTCAAATTAAGAAGAATGTTATTTCTTGGAGTCCAATTGTCTCATTTATCACATTTATAAGGTCAAAGTCCAAAATCAGTTCAATTAAGTCCCACAGTCAATCGTTTCACTGTTAAAAGCGATGCAACCTAGTAATATCAGAAAAATATCGCTAAATACATGTTGGTACGAATATGTGACGCAACCGTTGTAACTCAAACGGACTGATACCGTTAGAAAGTCAATGAAATGTAGTTTTTGAAACTGTCTCTATTTCTTCAGCGCGCGCTAACGGCTAGGATTGGTCCCACAGTAAAAAATGACTTATTTATCTAAATTTTTAAATAAAGCGCTACCACAGCGCCCAGTGTAATTGCTGAGTTCCAGCAATCATGTCAAATTAAGAAGAATGTTATTTCTTGGAGTCCAATTGTCTCATTTATCACATTTATAAGGTCAAAGTCCAAAATCAGTTCAATTAAGTCCCACAGTCAATCGTTTCACTGTTAAAAGCGATGCAACCTAGTAATATCAGAAAAATATCGCTAAATACATGTTGGTACGAATATGTGACGCAACCGTTGTAACTCAAACGGACTGATACCGTTAGAAAGTCAATGAAATGTAGTTTTTGAAACTGTCTCTATTTCTTCAGCGCGCGCTAACGGCTAGGATTGGTCCCACAGTAAAAAATGACTTATTTATCTAAATTTTTAAATAAAGCGCTACCACAGCGCCCAGTGTAATGCTGAGTTCCAGCAATCATGTCAAATTAAGAAGAATGTTATTTCTTGGAGTCCAATTGTCTCATTTATCACATTTATAAGGTCAAAGTCCAAAATCAGTTCAATTAAGTCCCACAGTCAATCGTTTCACTGTTAAAAGCGATGCAACCTAGTAATATCAGAAAAATATCGCTAAATACATGTTGGTACGAATATGTGACGCAACCGTTGTAACTCAAACGGATTGATACCGTTAGAAAGTCAATGAAATGTAGTTTTTGAAACTGTCTCTATTTCTTCAGCGCGCGCTAACGGCTAGGATTGGTCCCACAGTAAAAAATGACTTATTTATCTAAATTTTTAAATAAAGCGCTACCACAGCGCCCAGTGTAATTGCTGAGTTCCAGCAATCATGTCAAATTAAGAAGAATGTTATTTCTTGGAGTCCAATTGTCTCATTTATCACATTTATAAGGTCAAAGTCCAAAATCAGTTCAATTAAGTCCCACAGTCAATCGTTTCACTGTTAAAAGCGATGCAACCTAGTAATATCAGAAAAATATCGCTAAATACATGTTGGTACGAATATGTGACGCAACCGTTGTAACTCAAACGGATTGATACCGTTAGAAAGTCAATGAAATGTAGTTTTTGAAACTGTCTCTATTTCTTCAGCGCGCGCTAACGGCTAGGATTGGTCCCACAGTAAAAAATGACTTATTTATCTAAATTTTTAAATAAAGCGCTACCACAGCGCCCAGTGTAATGCTGAGTTCCAGCAATCATGTCAAATTAAGAAGAATGTTATTTCTTGGAGTCCAATTGTCTCATTTATCACATTTATAAGGTCAAAGTCCAAAATCAGTTCAATTAAGTCCCACAGTCAATCGTTTCACTGTTAAAAGCGATGCAACCTAGTAATATCAGAAAAATATCGCTAAATACATGTTGGTACGAATATGTGACGCAACCGTTGTAACTCAAACGGACTGATACCGTTAGAAAGTCAATGAAATGTAGTTTTTGAAACTGTCTCTATTTCTTCAGCGCGCGCTAACGGCTAGGATTGGTCCCACAGTAAAAAATGACTTATTTATCTAAATTTTTAAATAAAGCGCTACCACAGCGCCCAGTGTAATTGCTGAGTTCCAGCAATCATGTCAAATTAAGAAGAATGTTATTTCTTGGAGTCCAATTGTCTCATTTATCACATTTATAAGGTCAAAGTCCAAAATCAGTTCAATTAAGTCCCACAGTCAATCGTTTCACTGTTAAAAGCGATGCAACCTAGTAATATCAGAAAAATATCGCTAAATACATGTTGGTACGAATATGTGACGCAACCGTTGTAACTCAAACGGACTGATACCGTTAGAAAGTCAATGAAATGTAGTTTTTGAAACTGTCTCTATTTCTTCAGCGCGCGCTAACGGCTAGGATTGGTCCCACAGTAAAAAATGACTTATTTATCTAAATTTTTAAATAAAGCGCTACCACAGCGCCCAGTGTAATTGCTGAGTTCCAGCAATCATGTCAAATTAAGAAGAATGTTATTTCTTGGAGTCCAATTGTCTCATTTATCACATTTATAAGGTCAAAGTCCAAAATCAGTTCAATTAAGTCCCACAGTCAATCGTTTCACTGTTAAAAGCGATGCAACCTAGTAATATCAGAAAAATATCGCTAAATACATGTTGGTACGAATATGTGACGCAACCGTTGTAACTCAAACGGACTGATACCGTTAGAAAGTCAATGAAATGTAGTTTTTGAAACTGTCTCTATTTCTTCAGCGCGCGCTAACGGCTAGGATTGGTCCCACAGTAAAAAATGACTTATTTATCTAAATTTTTAAATAAAGCGCTACCACAGCGCCCAGTGTAATGCTGAGTTCCAGCAATCATGTCAAATTAAGAAGAATGTTATTTCTTGGAGTCCAATTGTCTCATTTATCACATTTATAAGGTCAAAGTCCAAAATCAGTTCAATTAAGTCCCACAGTCAATCGTTTCACTGTTAAAAGCGATGCAACCTAGTAATATCAGAAAAATATCGCTAAATACATGTTGGTACGAATATGTGACGCAACCGTTGTAACTCAAACGGACTGATACCGTTAGAAAGTCAATGAAATGTAGTTTTTGAAACTGTCTCTATTTCTTCAGCGCGCGCTAACGGCTAGGATTGGTCCCACAGTAAAAAATGACTTATTTATCTAAATTTTTAAATAAAGCGCTACCACAGC
Organism: Hydractinia echinata; assembly: GCA_030067915.1. Lineage (NCBI taxonomy): Eukaryota > Metazoa > Cnidaria > Hydrozoa > Anthoathecata > Hydractiniidae > Hydractinia > Hydractinia echinata. The sequence continues at coordinate 12,939 of JASGCC010003904.1, read as the reverse complement.
GCCCAGTGTAATTGCTGAGTTCCAGCAATCATGTCAAATTAAGAAGAATGTTATTTCTTGGAGTCCAATTGTCTCATTTATCACATTTATAAGGTCAAAGTCCAAAATCAGTTCAATTAAGTCCCACAGTCAATCGTTTCACTGTTAAAAGCGATGCAACCTAGTAATATCAGAAAAATATCGCTAAATACATGTTGGTACGAATATGTGACGCAACCGTTGTAACTCAAACGGACTGATACCGTTAGAAAGTCAATGAAATGTAGTTTTTGAAACTGTCTCTATTTCTTCAGCGCGCGCTAACGGCTAGGATTGGTCCCACAGTAAAAAATGACTTATTTATCTAAATTTTTAAATAAAGCGCTACCACAGCGCCCAGTGTAATGCTGAGTTCCAGCAATCATGTCAAATTAAGAAGAATGTTATTTCTTGGAGTCCAATTGTCTCATTTATCACATTTATAAGGTCAAAGTCCAAAATCAGTTCAATTAAGTCCCACAGTCAATCGTTTCACTGTTAAAAGCGATGCAACCTAGTAATATCAGAAAAATATCGCTAAATACATGTTGGTACGAATATGTGACGCAACCGTTGTAACTCAAACGGACTGATACCGTTAGAAAGTCAATGAAATGTAGTTTTTGAAACTGTCTCTATTTCTTCAGCGCGCGCTAACGGCTAGGATTGGTCCCACAGTAAAAAATGACTTATTTATCTAAATTTTTAAATAAAGCGCTACCACAGCGCCCAGTGTAATTGCTGAGTTCCAGCAATCATGTCAAATTAAGAAGAATGTTATTTCTTGGAGTCCAATTGTCTCATTTATCACATTTATAAGGTCAAAGTCCAAAATCAGTTCAATTAAGTCCCACAGTCAATCGTTTCACTGTTAAAAGCGATGCAACCTAGTAATATCAGAAAAATATCGCTAAATACATGTTGGTACGAATATGTGACGCAACCGTTGTAACTCAAACGGACTGATACCGTTAGAAAGTCAATGAAATGTAGTTTTTGAAACTGTCTCTATTTCTTCAGCGCGCGCTAACGGCTAGGATTGGTCCCACAGTAAAAAATGACTTATTTATCTAAATTTTTAAATAAAGCGCTACCACAGCGCCCAGTGTAATTGCTGAGTTCCAGCAATCATGTCAAATTAAGAAGAATGTTATTTCTTGGAGTCCAATTGTCTCATTTATCACATTTATAAGGTCAAAGTCCAAAATCAGTTCAATTAAGTCCCACAGTCAATCGTTTCACTGTTAAAAGCGATGCAACCTAGTAATATCAGAAAAATATCGCTAAATACATGTTGGTACGAATATGTGACGCAACCGTTGTAACTCAAACGGACTGATACCGTTAGAAAGTCAATGAAATGTAGTTTTTGAAACTGTCTCTATTTCTTCAGCGCGCGCTAACGGCTAGGATTGGTCCCACAGTAAAAAATGACTTATTTATCTAAATTTTTAAATAAAGCGCTACCACAGCGCCCAGTGTAATTGCTGAGTTCCAGCAATCATGTCAAATTAAGAAGAATGTTATTTCTTGGAGTCCAATTGTCTCATTTATCACATTTATAAGGTCAAAGTCCAAAATCAGTTCAATTAAGTCCCACAGTCAATCGTTTCACTGTTAAAAGCGATGCAACCTAGTAATATCAGAAAAATATCGCTAAATACATGTTGGTACGAATATGTGACGCAACCGTTGTAACTCAAACGGACTGATACCGTTAGAAAGTCAATGAAATGTAGTTTTTGAAACTGTCTCTATTTCTTCAGCGCGCGCTAACGGCTAGGATTGGTCCCACAGTAAAAAATGACTTATTTATCTAAATTTTTAAATAAAGCGCTACCACAGCGCCCAGTGTAATTGCTGAGTTCCAGCAATCATGTCAAATTAAGAAGAATGTTATTTCTTGGAGTCCAATTGTCTCATTTATCACATTTATAAGGTCAAAGTCCAAAATCAGTTCAATTAAGTCCCACAGTCAATCGTTTCACTGTTAAAAGCGATGCAACCTAGTAATATCAGAAAAATATCGCTAAATACATGTTGGTACGAATATGTGACGCAACCGTTGTAACTCAAACGGACTGATACCGTTAGAAAGTCAATGAAATGTAGTTTTTGAAACTGTCTCTATTTCTTCAGCGCGCGCTAACGGCTAGGATTGGTCCCACAGTAAAAAATGACTTATTTATCTAAATTTTTAAATAAAGCGCTACCACAGCGCCCAGTGTAATTGCTGAGTTCCAGCAATCATGTCAAATTAAGAAGAATGTTATTTCTTGGAGTCCAATTGTCTCATTTATCACATTTATAAGGTCAAAGTCCAAAATCAGTTCAATTAAGTCCCACAGTCAATCGTTTCACTGTTAAAAGCGATGCAACCTAGTAATATCAGAAAAATATCGCTAAATACATGTTGGTACGAATATGTGACGCAACCGTTGTAACTCAAACGGACTGATACCGTTAGAAAGTCAATGAAATGTAGTTTTTGAAACTGTCTCTATTTCTTCAGCGCGCGCTAACGGCTAGGATTGGTCCCACAGTAAAAAATGACTTATTTATCTAAATTTTTAAATAAAGCGCTACCACAGCGCCCAGTGTAATGCTGAGTTCCAGCAATCATGTCAAATTAAGAAGAATGTTATTTCTTGGAGTCCAATTGTCTCATTTATCACATTTATAAGGTCAAAGTCCAAAATCAGTTCAATTAAGTCCCACAGTCAATCGTTTCACTGTTAAAAGCGATGCAACCTAGTAATATCAGAAAAATATCGCTAAATACATGTTGGTACGAATATGTGACGCAACCGTTGTAACTCAAACGGACTGATACCGTTAGAAAGTCAATGAAATGTAGTTTTTGAAACTGTCTCTATTTCTTCAGCGCGCGCTAACGGCTAGGATTGGTCCCACAGTAAAAAATGACTTATTTATCTAAATTTTTAAATAAAGCGCTACCACAGCGCCCAGTGTAATGCTGAGTTCCAGCAATCATGTCAAATTAAGAAGAATGTTATTTCTTGGAGTCCAATTGTCTCATTTATCACATTTATAAGGTCAAAGTCCAAAATCAGTTCAATTAAGTCCCACAGTCAATCGTTTCACTGTTAAAAGCGATGCAACCTAGTAATATCAGAAAAATATCGCTAAATACATGTTGGTACGAATATGTGACGCAACCGTTGTAACTCAAACGGACTGATACCGTTAGAAAGTCAATGAAATGTAGTTTTTGAAACTGTCTCTATTTCTTCAGCGCGCGCTAACGGCTAGGATTGGTCCCACAGTAAAAAATGACTTATTTATCTAAATTTTTAAATAAAGCGCTACCACAGCGCCCAGTGTAATGCTGAGTTCCAGCAATCATGTCAAATTAAGAAGAATGTTATTTCTTGGAGTCCAATTGTCTCATTTATCACATTTATAAGGTCAAAGTCCAAAATCAGTTCAATTAAGTCCCACAGTCAATCGTTTCACTGTTAAAAGCGATGCAACCTAGTAATATCAGAAAAATATCGCTAAATACATGTTGGTACGAATATGTGACGCAACCGTTGTAACTCAAACGGACTGATACCGTTAGAAAGTCAATGAAATGTAGTTTTTGAAACTGTCTCTATTTCTTCAGCGCGCGCTAACGGCTAGGATTGGTCCCACAGTAAAAAATGACTTATTTATCTAAATTTTTAAATAAAGCGCTACCACAGCGCCCAGTGTAATTGCTGAGTTCCAGCAATCATGTCAAATTAAGAAGAATGTTATTTCTTGGAGTCCAATTGTCTCATTTATCACATTTATAAGGTCAAAGTCCAAAATCAGTTCAATTAAGTCCCACAGTCAATCGTTTCACTGTTAAAAGCGATGCAACCTAGTAATATCAGAAAAATATCGCTAAATACATGTTGGTACGAATATGTGACGCAACCGTTGTAACTCAAACGGACTGATACCGTTAGAAAGTCAATGAAATGTAGTTTTTGAAACTGTCTCTATTTCTTCAGCGCGCGCTAACGGCTAGGATTGGTCCCACAGTAAAAAATGACTTATTTATCTAAATTTTTAAATAAAGCGCTACCACAGCGCCCAGTGTAATTGCTGAGTTCCAGCAATCATGTCAAATTAAGAAGAATGTTATTTCTTGGAGTCCAATTGTCTCATTTATCACATTTATAAGGTCAAAGTCCAAAATCAGTTCAATTAAGTCCCACAGTCAATCGTTTCACTGTTAAAAGCGATGCAACCTAGTAATATCAGAAAAATATCGCTAAATACATGTTGGTACGAATATGTGACGCAACCGTTGTAACTCAAACGGACTGATACCGTTAGAAAGTCAATGAAATGTAGTTTTTGAAACTGTCTCTATTTCTTCAGCGCGCGCTAACGGCTAGGATTGGTCCCACAGTAAAAAATGACTTATTTATCTAAATTTTTAAATAAAGCGCTACCACAGCGCCCAGTGTAATCGCTGAGTTCCAGCAATCATGTCAAATTAAGAAGAATGTTATTTCTTGGAGTCCAATTGTCTCATTTATCACATTTATAAGGTCAAAGTCCAAAATCAGTTCAATTAAGTCCCACAGTCAATCGTTTCACTGTTAAAAGCGATGCAACCTAGTAATATCAGAAAAATATCGCTAAATACATGTTGGTACGAATATGTGACGCAACCGTTGTAACTCAAACGGACTGATACCGTTAGAAAGTCAATGAAATGTAGTTTTTGAAACTGTCTCTATTTCTTCAGCGCGCGCTAACGGCTAGGATTGGTCCCACAGTAAAAAATGACTTATTTATCTAAATTTTTAAATAAAGCGCTACCACAGCGCCCAGTGTAATCGCTGAGTTCCAGCAATCATGTCAAATTAAGAAGAATGTTATTTCTTGGAGTCCAATTGTCTCATTTATCACATTTATAAGGTCAAAGTCCAAAATCAGTTCAATTAAGTCCCACAGTCAATCGTTTCACTGTTAAAAGCGATGCAACCTAGTAATATCAGAAAAATATCGCTAAATACATGTTGGTACGAATATGTGACGCAACCGTTGTAACTCAAACGGACTGATACCGTTAGAAAGTCAATGAAATGTAGTTTTTGAAACTGTCTCTATTTCTTCAGCGCGCGCTAACGGCTAGGATTGGTCCCACAGTAAAAAATGACTTATTTATCTAAATTTTTAAATAAAGCGCTACCACAGCGCCCAGTGTAATGCTGAGTTCCAGCAATCATGTCAAATTAAGAAGAATGTTATTTCTTGGAGTCCAATTGTCTCATTTATCACATTTATAAGGTCAAAGTCCAAAATCAGTTCAATTAAGTCCCACAGTCAATCGTTTCACTGTTAAAAGCGATGCAACCTAGTAATATCAGAAAAATATCGCTAAATACATGTTGGTACGAATATGTGACGCAACCGTTGTAACTCAAACGGACTGATACCGTTAGAAAGTCAATGAAATGTAGTTTTTGAAACTGTCTCTATTTCTTCAGCGCGCGCTAACGGCTAGGATTGGTCCCACAGTAAAAAATGACTTATTTATCTAAATTTTTAAATAAAGCGCTACCACAGCGCCCAGTGTAATGCTGAGTTCCAGCAATCATGTCAAATTAAGAAGAATGTTATTTCTTGGAGTCCAATTGTCTCATTTATCACATTTATAAGGTCAAAGTCCAAAATCAGTTCAATTAAGTCCCACAGTCAATCGTTTCACTGTTAAAAGCGATGCAACCTAGTAATATCAGAAAAATATCGCTAAATACATGTTGGTACGAATATGTGACGCAACCGTTGTAACTCAAACGGACTGATACCGTTAGAAAGTCAATGAAATGTAGTTTTTGAAACTGTCTCTATTTCTTCAGCGCGCGCTAACGGCTAGGATTGGTCCCACAGTAAAAAATGACTTATTTATCTAAATTTTTAAATAAAGCGCTACCACAGCGCCCAGTGTAATGCTGAGTTCCAGCAATCATGTCAAATTAAGAAGAATGTTATTTCTTGGAGTCCAATTGTCTCATTTATCACATTTATAAGGTCAAAGTCCAAAATCAGTTCAATTAAGTCCCACAGTCAATCGTTTCACTGTTAAAAGCGATGCAACCTAGTAATATCAGAAAAATATCGCTAAATACATGTTGGTACGAATATGTGACGCAACCGTTGTAACTCAAACGGACTGATACCGTTAGAAAGTCAATGAAATGTAGTTTTTGAAACTGTCTCTATTTCTTCAGCGCGCGCTAACGGCTAGGATTGGTCCCACAGTAAAAAATGACTTATTTATCTAAATTTTTAAATAAAGCGCTACCACAGCGCCCAGTGTAATGCTGAGTTCCAGCAATCATGTCAAATTAAGAAGAATGTTATTTCTTGGAGTCCAATTGTCTCATTTATCACATTTATAAGGTCAAAGTCCAAAATCAGTTCAATTAAGTCCCACAGTCAATCGTTTCACTGTTAAAAGCGATGCAACCTAGTAATATCAGAAAAATATCGCTAAATACATGTTGGTACGAATATGTGACGCAACCGTTGTAACTCAAACGGACTGATACCGTTAGAAAGTCAATGAAATGTAGTTTTTGAAACTGTCTCTATTTCTTCAGCGCGCGCTAACGGCTAGGATTGGTCCCACAGTAAAAAATGACTTATTTATCTAAATTTTTAAATAAAGCGCTACCACAGCGCCCAGTGTAATTGCTGAGTTCCAGCAATCATGTCAAATTAAGAAGAATGTTATTTCTTGGAGTCCAATTGTCTCATTTATCACATTTATAAGGTCAAAGTCCAAAATCAGTTCAATTAAGTCCCACAGTCAATCGTTTCACTGTTAAAAGCGATGCAACCTAGTAATATCAGAAAAATATCGCTAAATACATGTTGGTACGAATATGTGACGCAACCGTTGTAACTCAAACGGACTGATACCGTTAGAAAGTCAATGAAATGTAGTTTTTGAAACTGTCTCTATTTCTTCAGCGCGCGCTAACGGCTAGGATTGGTCCCACAGTAAAAAATGACTTATTTATCTAAATTTTTAAATAAAGCGCTACCACAGCGCCCAGTGTAATGCTGAGTTCCAGCAATCATGTCAAATTAAGAAGAATGTTATTTCTTGGAGTCCAATTGTCTCATTTATCACATTTATAAGGTCAAAGTCCAAAATCAGTTCAATTAAGTCCCACAGTCAATCGTTTCACTGTTAAAAGCGATGCAACCTAGTAATATCAGAAAAATATCGCTAAATACATGTTGGTACGAATATGTGACGCAACCGTTGTAACTCAAACGGACTGATACCGTTAGAAAGTCAATGAAATGTAGTTTTTGAAACTGTCTCTATTTCTTCAGCGCGCGCTAACGGCTAGGATTGGTCCCACAGTAAAAAATGACTTATTTATCTAAATTTTTAAATAAAGCGCTACCACAGCGCCCAGTGTAATTGCTGAGTTCCAGCAATCATGTCAAATTAAGAAGAATGTTATTTCTTGGAGTCCAATTGTCTCATTTATCACATTTATAAGGTCAAAGTCCAAAATCAGTTCAATTAAGTCCCACAGTCAATCGTTTCACTGTTAAAAGCGATGCAACCTAGTAATATCAGAAAAATATCGCTAAATACATGTTGGTACGAATATGTGACGCAACCGTTGTAACTCAAACGGACTGATACCGTTAGAAAGTCAATGAAATGTAGTTTTTGAAACTGTCTCTATTTCTTCAGCGCGCGCTAACGGCTAGGATTGGTCCCACAGTAAAAAATGACTTATTTATCTAAATTTTTAAATAAAGCGCTACCACAGCGCCCAGTGTAATGCTGAGTTCCAGCAATCATGTCAAATTAAGAAGAATGTTATTTCTTGGAGTCCAATTGTCTCATTTATCACATTTATAAGGTCAAAGTCCAAAATCAGTTCAATTAAGTCCCACAGTCAATCGTTTCACTGTTAAAAGCGATGCAACCTAGTAATATCAGAAAAATATCGCTAAATACATGTTGGTACGAATATGTGACGCAACCGTTGTAACTCAAACGGACTGATACCGTTAGAAAGTCAATGAAATGTAGTTTTTGAAACTGTCTCTATTTCTTCAGCGCGCGCTAACGGCTAGGATTGGTCCCACAGTAAAAAATGACTTATTTATCTAAATTTTTAAATAAAGCGCTACCACAGCGCCCAGTGTAATGCTGAGTTCCAGCAATCATGTCAAATTAAGAAGAATGTTATTTCTTGGAGTCCAATTGTCTCATTTATCACATTTATAAGGTCAAAGTCCAAAATCAGTTCAATTAAGTCCCACAGTCAATCGTTTCACTGTTAAAAGCGATGCAACCTAGTAATATCAGAAAAATATCGCTAAATACATGTTGGTACGAATATGTGACGCAACCGTTGTAACTCAAACGGACTGATACCGTTAGAAAGTCAATGAAATGTAGTTTTTGAAACTGTCTCTATTTCTTCAGCGCGCGCTAACGGCTAGGATTGGTCCCACAGTAAAAAATGACTTATTTATCTAAATTTTTAAATAAAGCGCTACCACAGCGCCCAGTGTAATCGCTGAGTTCCAGCAATCATGTCAAATTAAGAAGAATGTTATTTCTTGGAGTCCAATTGTCTCATTTATCACATTTATAAGGTCAAAGTCCAAAATCAGTTCAATTAAGTCCCACAGTCAATCGTTTCACTGTTAAAAGCGATGCAACCTAGTAATATCAGAAAAATATCGCTAAATACATGTTGGTACGAATATGTGACGCAACCGTTGTAACTCAAACGGATTGATACGGTTAGAAAGTCAATGAAATGTAGTTTTTGAAACTGTCTCTATTTCTTCAGCGCGCGCTAACGGCTAGGATTGGTCCCACAGTAAAAAATGACTTATTTATCTAAATTTTTAAATAAAGCGCTACCACAGCGCCCAGTGTAATTGCTGAGTTCCAGCAATCATGTCAAATTAAGAAGAATGTTATTTCTTGGAGTCCAATTGTCTCATTTATCACATTTATAAGGTCAAAGTCCAAAATCAGTTCAATTAAGTCCCACAGTCAATCGTTTCACTGTTAAAAGCGATGCAACCTAGTAATATCAGAAAAATATCGCTAAATACATGTTGGTACGAATATGTGACGCAACCGTTGTAACTCAAACGGACTGATACCGTTAGAAAGTCAATGAAATGTAGTTTTTGAAACTGTCTCTATTTCTTCAGCGCGCGCTAACGGCTAGGATTGGTCCCACAGTAAAAAATGACTTATTTATCTAAATTTTTAAATAAAGCGCTACCACAGCGCCCAGTGTAATTGCTGAGTTCCAGCAATCATGTCAAATTAAGAAGAATGTTATTTCTTGGAGTCCAATTGTCTCATTTATCACATTTATAAGGTCAAAGTCCAAAATCAGTTCAATTAAGTCCCACAGTCAATCGTTTCACTGTTAAAAGCGATGCAACCTAGTAATATCAGAAAAATATCGCTAAATACATGTTGGTACGAATATGTGACGCAACCGTTGTAACTCAAACGGATTGATACCGTTAGAAAGTCAATGAAATGTAGTTTTTGAAACTGTCTCTATTTCTTCAGCGCGCGCTAACGGCTAGGATTGGTCCCACAGTAAAAAATGACTTATTTATCTAAATTTTTAAATAAAGCGCTACCACAGCGCCCAGTGTAATGCTGAGTTCCAGCAATCATGTCAAATTAAGAAGAATGTTATTTCTTGGAGTCCAATTGTCTCATTTATCACATTTATAAGGTCAAAGTCCAAAATCAGTTCAATTAAGTCCCACAGTCAATCGTTTCACTGTTAAAAGCGATGCAACCTAGTAATATCAGAAAAATATCGCTAAATACATGTTGGTACGAATATGTGACGCAACCGTTGTAACTCAAACGGACTGATACCGTTAGAAAGTCAATGAAATGTAGTTTTTGAAACTGTCTCTATTTCTTCAGCGCGCGCTAACGGCTAGGATTGGTCCCACAGTAAAAAATGACTTATTTATCTAAATTTTTAAATAAAGCGCTACCACAGCGCCCAGTGTAATTGCTGAGTTCCAGCAATCATGTCAAATTAAGAAGAATGTTATTTCTTGGAGTCCAATTGTCTCATTTATCACATTTATAAGGTCAAAGTCCAAAATCAGTTCAATTAAGTCCCACAGTCAATCGTTTCACTGTTAAAAGCGATGCAACCTAGTAATATCAGAAAAATATCGCTAAATACATGTTGGTACGAATATGTGACGCAACCGTTGTAACTCAAACGGACTGATACCGTTAGAAAGTCAATGAAATGTAGTTTTTGAAACTGTCTCTATTTCTTCAGCGCGCGCTAACGGCTAGGATTGGTCCCACAGTAAAAAATGACTTATTTATCTAAATTTTTAAATAAAGCGCTACCACAGCGCCCAGTGTAATTGCTGAGTTCCAGCAATCATGTCAAATTAAGAAGAATGTTATTTCTTGGAGTCCAATTGTCTCATTTATCACATTTATAAGGTCAAAGTCCAAAATCAGTTCAATTAAGTCCCACAGTCAATCGTTTCACTGTTAAAAGCGATGCAACCTAGTAATATCAGAAAAATATCGCTAAATACATGTTGGTACGAATATGTGACGCAACCGTTGTAACTCAAACGGACTGATACCGTTAGAAAGTCAATGAAATGTAGTTTTTGAAACTGTCTCTATTTCTTCAGCGCGCGCTAACGGCTAGGATTGGTCCCACAGTAAAAAATGACTTATTTATCTAAATTTTAAATAAAGCGCTACCACAGCGCCCAGTGTAATGCTGAGTTCCAGCAATCATGTCAAATTAAGAAGAATGTTATTTCTTGGAGTCCAATTGTCTCATTTATCACATTTATAAGGTCAAAGTCCAAAATCAGTTCAATTAAGTCCCACAGTCAATCGTTTCACTGTTAAAAGCGATGCAACCTAGTAATATCAGAAAAATATCGCTAAATACATGTTGGTACGAATATGTGACGCAACCGTTGTAACTCAAACGGACTGATACCGTTAGAAAGTCAATGAAATGTAGTTTTTGAAACTGTCTCTATTTCTTCAGCGCGCGCTAACGGCTAGGATTGGTCCCACAGTAAAAAATGACTTATTTATCTAAATTTTAAATAAAGCGCTACCACAGCGCCCAGTGTAATGCTGAGTTCCAGCAATCATGTCAAATTAAGAAGAATGTTATTTCTTGGAGTCCAATTGTCTCATTTATCACATTTATAAGGTCAAAGTCCAAAATCAGTTCAATTAAGTCCCACAGTCAATCGTTTCACTGTTAAAAGCGATGCAACCTAGTAATATCAGAAAAATATCGCTAAATACATGTTGGTACGAATATGTGACGCAACCGTTGTAACTCAAACGGACTGATACCGTTAGAAAGTCAATGAAATGTAGTTTTTGAAACTGTCTCTATTTCTTCAGCGCGCGCTAACGGCTAGGATTGGTCCCACAGTAAAAAATGACTTATTTATCTAAATTTTTAAATAAAGCGCTACCACAGCGCCCAGTGTAATTGCTGAGTTCCAGCAATCATGTCAAATTAAGAAGAATGTTATTTCTTGGAGTCCAATTGTCTCATTTATCACATTTATAAGGTCAAAGTCCAAAATCAGTTCAATTAAGTCCCACAGTCAATCGTTTCACTGTTAAAAGCGATGCAACCTAGTAATATCAGAAAAATATCGCTAAATACATGTTGGTACGAATATGTGACGCAACCGTTGTAACTCAAACGGACTGATACCGTTAGAAAGTCAATGAAATGTAGTTTTTGAAACTGTCTCTATTTCTTCAGCGCGCGCTAACGGCTAGGATTGGTCCCACAGTAAAAAATGACTTATATCTAAATTTAAATAAAAGCGCTACCACAGCGCCCAGTGTAATGCTGAGTTCCAGCAATCATGTCAAATTAAGAAGAATGTTATTTCTTGGAGTCCAATTGTCTCATTTATCACATTTATAAGGTCAAAGTCCAAAATCAGTTCAATTAAGTCCCACAGTCAATCGTTTCACTGTTAAAAGCGATGCAACCTAGTAATATCAGAAAAATATCGCTAAATACATGTTGGTACGAATATGTGACGCAACCGTTGTAACTCAAACGGACTGATACCGTTAGAAAGTCAATGAAATGTAGTTTTTGAAACTGTCTCTATTTCTTCAGCGCGCGCTAACGGCTAGGATTGGTCCCACAGTAAAAAATGACTTATTTATCTAAATTTTAAATAAAGCGCTACCACAGCGCCCAGTGTAATGCTGAGTTCCAGCAATCATGTCAAATTAAGAAGAATGTTATTTCTTGGAGTCCAATTGTCTCATTTATCACATTTATAAGGTCAAAGTCCAAAATCAGTTCAATTAATCCCACAGTCAATCGTTTCACTGTTAAAAGCGATGCAACCTAGTAATATCAGAAAATATCGCTAAATACATGTTGGTACGAATATGTGACGCAACCGTTGTAACTCAAACGGATTGATACCGTTAGAAAGTCAATGAAATGTAGTTTTTGAAACTGTCTCTATTTCTTCAGCGCGCGCTAACGGCTAGGATTGGTCCCACAGTAAAAAATGACTTATTTATCTAAATTTTAAATAAAGCGCTACCACAGCGCCCAGTGTAATTGCTGAGTTCCAGCAATCATGTCAAATTAAGAAGAATGTTATTTCTTGGAGTCCAATTGTCTCATTTATCACATTTATAAGGTCAAAGTCCAAAATCAGTTCAATTAAGTCCACAGTCAATCGTTTCACTGTTAAAAGCGATGCAACCTAGTAATATCAGAAAAATATCGCTAAATACATGTTGGTACGAATATGTGACGCAACCGTTGTAACTCAAACGGACTGATACCGTTAGAAAACAATGAAATTAGTTTTTGAAACTGTCTCTAT
>JASGCC010003903.1:0-21989 GCA_030067915.1 Hydractinia echinata | reverse complement strand
GACTGATACCGTTAAAAGTCAATGAAATGTAGTTTTGAAACTGTCTCTATTTCTTCAGCGCGCGCTAACGGCTAGGATTGGTCCCACAGTAAAAAAATGACTTATTTATCTAAATTTTTAAATAAAGCGCTACCACAGCGCCCAGTGTAATTCGCTGAGTTCCAGCAATCATGTCAAATTAAGAAGAATGTTATTTCTTGGAGTCCAATTGTCTCATTTATCACATTTATAAGGTCAAAGTCCAAAATCAGTTCAATTAAGTCCCACAGTCAATCGTTTCACTGTTAAAAGCGATGCAACCTAGTAATATCAGAAAAATATGCGCTAAATACATGTTGGTACGAATATGTGACGCAACCGTTGTAACTCAAACGGATTGATACCGTTAAAAGTCAATGAAATGTAGTTTTTGAAACTGTCTCTATTTCTTCAGCGCGCGCTAACGGCTAGGATTGGTCCCACAGTAAAAAATGACTTATTTATCTAAATTTTAAATAAAGCGCTACCACAGCGCCCAGTGTAATCGCTGAGTTCCAGCAATGTCAAATTAAGAAGAATGTTATTTCTTGGAGTCCAATTGTCTCATTTATCACATTTATAAGTCAAAGTCCAAAATCAGTTCAATTAAGTCCCACAGTCAATCGTTTCACTGTTAAAAGCGGTGCAACCTAGTAATATAGAAAAAATATCGCTAAATACATGTTGGTACGAATATGTGACGCAACCGTTGTAACTCAAACGGACTGATACCGTTAGAAAGTCAATGAAATGTAGTTTTTGAAACTGTCTCTATTTCTTCAGCGCGCGCTAACGGCTAGGATTGGTCCCACAGTAAAAAATGACTTATTTATCTAAATTTTTAAAATAAAGCGCTACCACAGCGCCCAGTGTAATCGCTGAGTTCCAGCAATCATGTCAAATTAAGAAGAATGTTATTTCTTGGAGTCCAATTGTCTCATTTATCACATTTATAAGGTCAAAGTCCAAAATCAGTTCAATTAAGTCCCACAGTCAATCGTTCACTGTTAAAAGCGATGCAACCTAGTAATATCAGAAAAATATCGCTAAATACATGTTGGTACGAATATGTGACGCAACCGTTGTAACTCAAACGGTTGATACCGTTAGAAAGTCAATGAAATGTAGTTTTTGAAACTGTCTCTATTTCTTCAGCGCGCGCTAACGGCTAGAGATTGGTCCACAGTAAAAAATGACTTATTTATCTAAATTTTTAAATAAAGCGCTACCACAGCGCCCAGTGTAATCGCTGAGTTCCAGCAATCATGTCAAATTAAGAAGAATGTTATTTCTTGGAGTCCAATTGTCTCATTTATCACATTTATAAGGTCAAAGTCCAAAATCAGTTCAATTAAGTCCCACAGTCAATCGTTTCACTGTTAAAAGCGATGCAACCTAGTAATATCAGAAAAATATCGCTAAATACATGTTGGTACGAATATGTGACGCAACCGTTGTAACTCAAACGGACTGATACCGAAAGTCAATGAAATGTAGTTTTGAAACTGTCTCATTTCTTCAGCGCGCGCTAACGGCTAGGATTGGTCCCACAGTAAAAATGACTTATTTATCTAAATTTTTAAATAAAGCGCTACCACAGCGCCCAGTGTAATCGCTGAGTTCCAGCAATCATGTCAAATTAAGAAGAATGTTATTCTTGGAGTCCAATTGTCTCATTTATCACATTTATAAGGTCAAAGTCCAAAATCAGTTCAATTAAGTCCCACAGTCAATCGTTTCACTGTTAAAAGCGTGCAACCTAGTAATATCAGAAAAATATCGCTAAATACATGTTGGTACGAATATGTGACGCAACCGTTGTAACTCAAACGGACTGATACCGTTAGAAAGTCAATGAAATGTAGTTTTTGAAACTGTCCTATTTCTTCAGCGCGCGCTAACGGCTAGGATTGGTCCCACAGTAAAAAATGACTTATTTATCTAAATTTTTAAATAAAGCGCTACCACAGCGCCCAGTGTAATGCTGAGTTCCAGCAATCATGTCAAATTAAGAAGAATGTTATTTCTTGGAGTCCAATTGTCTCATTTATCACATTTATAAGGTCAAAGTCCAAAATCAGTTCAATTAAGTCCCACAGTCAATCGTTTCACTGTTAAAAGCGATGCAACCTAGTAATATCAGAAAAATATCGCTAAATACATGTTGGTACGAATATGTGACGCAACCGTTGTAACTCAAACGGACTGATACCGTTAAAAGTCAATGAAATGTAGTTTTTGAAACTGTCTCTATTTCTTCAGCGCGCGCTAACGGCTAGGATTGGTCCCACAGTAAAAAATGACTTATTTATCTAAATTTTTAAATAAAGCGCTACCACAGCGCCCAGTGTAATCGCTGAGTTCCAGCAATCATGTCAAATTAAGAAGAATGTTATTTCTTGGAGTCCAATTGTCTCATTTATCACATTTATAAGGTCAAAGTCCAAAATCAGTTCAATTAAGTCCCACAGTCAATCGTTTCACTGTTAAAAGCGATGCAACCTAGTAATATCAGAAAAATATCGCTAAATACATGTTGTACGAATATGTGACGCAACCGTTGTAACTCAAACGGACTGATACCGTTAAAAGTCAATGAAATGTAGTTTGAAACTGTCTCTATTTCTTCAGCGCGCTAACGGCTAGGATTGGTCCCACAGTAAAAAATGACTTATTTATCTAAATTTTTAAATAAAGCGCTACCACAGCGCCCAGTGTAATCGCTGAGTTCCAGCATCATGTCAAATTAAGAAGAATGTTATTCTTGGAGTCCAATTGTCTCATTTATCCACATTATAAGGTCAAAGTCAAAATCAGTTCAATTAAGTCCCACAGTCATCGTTTCACTGTTAAAAGCGGTGCAACCTAGTAATATCTAGAAAAATATCGCTAAATACAATGTTGGTACGATATGTGAGCAACGTTGTAACTCAACGGACCTGATACCGTTAGAAAGCAATGAAATGTAGTTTTGAAAACTGTCTCCTATTTCTTCAGCGCGCGCTAAACGCTAGGATTGGTCCCACTAGTAAAAAATGACTTATTTATCTAAATTTCTTAAATAAAGCGCTACCACAGCGCCAGTGTAATCGCTGAGTTCCAGCAATCATGTCAAATGTAAGAGAATGTTATTTCTTGGAGTTCCAATTGTCTCATTTATCACATTTATAAGGTCAAAGTCAAAATAGTTCAATTAAGTCCCACAGTCAATCTTTCACTGTTAAAAGCATGCAACCTAGTAATATCTAGAAAAATATCGCTAAAGACATGTTGTTGACGATATGTGAACGCAACCGTTTGTAACTCAAACGGATTGATAACCGTTAGAAAGTCAATGAAAATGTATTTTTGAAACTGTCTCTATTTCTTCAGCGCGCGCTAACGGCTAGGATTGGTCCCACAGGTAAAAAATGATTATTTACTTAAATTTTTAAATAAAGCGCTACCACAGCGCCCCAGTGTAATGCTGAGTTCCAGCAATCATGTCAAATTAAAGAAGAATGTTATTCTTTGGAGTCCAATTGTCTCATTTATCACATTTTAAGGTTCAAAGTCCAAAATCAGTTCAATTAAGTCCCACAGTCAATCGTTTCACTGTTAAAGCTGAGGTGCAACCTAGTAAAATTATGGAAAAATATCGCTAAATACATGGTTGGTACGAAATGTGACGACAACCGTTGTAACTCAAACGGTTGATACCGTTAGAAAGTCAATGAAATGTAGTTTTTTGAAACTGTCTCTATTTCTTCAGCGCGCGCTAACGGCTAGGATTGGTCCCACAGTAAAAAATGACTTATTTATCTTATTTTTAAATAAAGCGCTACCACAGCGCCCAGTGTAATTGCTGAGTTCCAGCAATCATGTCAAATAAGAAGAATGTTATTTCTTGGAGTCCAATTGTCTCATTTATCACATTTATAAGGTCAAAGTCCAAAATCAGTTCAATTAAGTCCCACAGTCAATCGTTTCACTGTTAAAAGCGATGCAACCTAGTAATATCAGAAAAATATGGCTAAATACATGTTGTACGAATATGTGACGCAACGTTGTAACTCAAACGGACTGATACCGTTAAAAGTCAATGAAATGTAGTTTTTGAAACTGTCTCATTTCTTCAGCGCGCGCTAACGGCTAGGATTGGTCCCACAGTAAAAAATGACTTATTTATCTAAATTTTAAATAAAGCGCTACCACAGCGCCCAGTGTAATGCTGAGTTCCAGCAATCATGTCAAATTAAGAGAATGTTTATTTCTTGGAGTCCAATTGTCTCATTTATCATCATTTAATAAGGTCAAAGTCCAAAATCAGTTCAATTAAGTCCCACAGTCAATCGTTTCACTGTTAAAAGCGGTGCAACCTAGTAATATCAGAAAAATATCGCTAAATACATGTTGTACGAAATATGTGACGCAACCGTTGTAACTCAAACGGACTGATACCGTTAGAAAGTCAATGAAAATTGTAGTTTTTGAAAACTGTCTCTATTTCTTCAGCGCGCGCTAAACGCTAGATTGGTCCCACAGTAAAAAATGACTTATTTATCCTGAAATTTTTAAATAAAGCGCTACCACAGCGCCCAGTGTAATTGCCTGAGTTCCAGCAATCATGTCAAATTAAGAAGAATTTATTTCTTGGAAGTTCCAATTGTCTCATTTATCAGCATTTATAAGGGTCAAGAGTCCAAAATCAGTTCCAATTAAGTCCCACAGTCAAGTCGTTTCACTGTTAAAAGCGATGCAACCTAGCAATATCAGAGAAATATCGCTAAATTAAATGTTTGTACAAATATGTGACGCACCGTTGTAACTCAAACGGACTGATACCGTTACAAAGTCAATGAAACGTAGTTTTGTACTTCAGCGCGCGCTAACGGCTAGGATTGGTCCCACAGTAAAAAATGGCTTATTTATCTAAATTTTTAAATAAAGCGCTACCCACAGCGCCCAGTGTAATCGCTGAGTTCCAGCAATCATGTTCAAATTAAAAAGAATGTTATTATCTTGGAGTCCAATTGTCTCATCTATCACATTTATAAATTCAAAGTCTAAAAAATCAGTTCAATTAAGTCCCACAGTCAATCGTTCACTGTTAAAAGCGGTGCAACCTAGTAATGTTAGAAAAATATCGCTAAATACATGTTGGTAAGTATATGGTGACGGAAACCGTTGTAACTCATACGGACTGATACGCGTTAGAAAGTCAATGAAATGTAGTTTTTGAAACTGTCTCTATTTCTTCAGCGCGCGCTACGGCTAGGATTGATCCCACAGTAAAAAATGAACTTATTTATCTAAATTTTTAAATAAAGCGCTACCACAGCGCCCAGTGTAATTGCTGAGTTCCAGCAATCATGTCAAATTAAGAAGAATGTTATTTCTTGGAGTCCAATTGTCTCATTTATCACATTTATAAGGTCAAAGTCCAAAATCAGTTCAATTAAGTCCCACAAGTCAATCGTTTCACTGTTAAAAGCGATGCAACCTAGTAATATCAGAAAAATATCGCTAAATACATGTTTGGTACGAATATGTGACGCAACCGTTGTAACTCAAACGGACTGATACCGTTAGAAAGTCAATGAAATGTAGTTTTTGAAACTGTCTCTATTTCTTCAGCGCGCGCTAACGACTAGGATTGGTCCCACAGTTAAAAAATGACTTATTTATCTAAATTTTTAAATAAAGCGCTACCACAGCGCCCAGTGTAAATTGCTGAGTTCCAGCAATCATGTCAAATTAAGAAGAATGTTAATTTCTTGGAGTCCAATTATCTCATTTATCACATTTTTTAGTTGAAAGTCCAAAATCAGTTCAATTAAGTCCCACAGTCAATCGTTTCACTGTTAAAAGAGGTGCAATCTAGTAATATTAGAAAAAACATCGCTAAATACATGTTGGTACGAATATGTGACGCAACCGTTTGTAACTCAAACGGTTGATACCCGTATAGGAAAGTCAACGAAATGTAGTTTTTGAAACTGTCTCTATTTCTTCAGCGCGCGCTAACGGCTAGGACTGGTCCCACAGTAAAAAAATGACTTATTTATCTGTAATTTTAAATAAATCGCCTACCACAGCGCCCAGTGTAATGCTGAGGTTCCAGCAATCATGTCAAATGAAGAAGAATGTTATTCCTTGGAATACAATTGTCTCATTTATCACATTTATAAGGTCAAAGTCCAAAAATCAGTTCCATTAAGTCCCACGGTCAATCGTTTCACTGTTAAAAAGCAATGCAACTAGGCAATATCAGAGAAGTATCCGCTAAATAAATGTTTGTACAAATATGTGACGCAACCGTTGTAACTCAAACGGACTGATACCGGTTACAAAGTCAATGAAACGTAGTTTTGTACTTTCAGCGCGCGCTAACGGCTAGGATTGGTCCCACAGTAAAAAATGGCTTATTTATCTAAATTTTTAAATAAAGCGCTTACCACAGGCGCCCAGTGTAATTGCTGAGTTCCAGCAATCATGTCAATGAAGAAGAATGTTATTCCTTGGAATACCAATGTCTCATTTATCACATTTATAAGGTCAAAGTCCAAAATCAGTTCCATTAAGTCCCACGGTCAATCGTTTCACTGTTAAAAGCGATGCAACCTGGTAATGATTAGAAAAATATCGCTAAATACATGTTGGTACGAATATGTGACGCAACCGTTGTAACTCAAACGGAGCTTGATACCGTTAGAAAGTCAATGAAATGTAGTTTTTGAAACTGTCTCTATTTCTTCAGCGCGTGCTAACGGCTAGGATTGGTCCCACAGTAAAAATTGACTTATTTATCTAAATTTTTAAATAAGGCGCCACCACAGCGCCCAGTGTAATCGCTGAGTTCCAGCAATCATGTCAAATTAAAAAGAATGTTATTTCTTGGAGTCCAATTGTCTCATTTATCACATTTATAAGGTCAAAGTCCAAAATCAGTTCAATTAAGTCCCACAGTCAATCGTTTCACTGTTAAAAGCGGTGCAACCTAGTAATATTAGAAAAATGTCGCTAAATACATGTTGGTACGAATATGTGACGCAACCGTTGTAACTCAAACGGGTTGATACCGTTAGAAAGTCAATGAAATGTAGTTTTTGAAACTGTCTCTATTTCTTCAGCGCGCGCTATCGACTAGGATAGGACCCACCGTAAAAAATGTCTTATTTATCTCAATTTCTAAATAAAGCGCTACCACAGCGCACAGTGTAATTGCTGAGTTCCAGCAATCATGTCCAATTAAGAAGAATGTTATTTCTTGGATTCCAAATATCTCATTTATCACATTTATAAGGTCAAAGTTCAAAATCAGTTCAATTAAGTCACACAATCAATCGTTTTCACTGTTAAAAGCAATGCAACCTAGCAATATCAAACAATATGGCTAAATAATGTTTGTACAAATAATGTGACGCAACCGTTGTAACTCAAACGGAACTGATACCGTTTACAAAGTCAATGAAACGTAGTTTTTGTACTTCATGGCACGCGCTAACGGGTAGGATTGGTCCCACAGTTAAAAAATGGCTTATTTATCTAAATTTTTTAAATAAAGCGCTACCACAGCGCCAGTGTAATCGCTGAGTTCCAGCAATCATGTCAAATTAAGAAGAATGTTATTTCTTGGAGTCCAATTGTCTCATTTATCACATTTATAAGTTCAAAGTCTAAAAATCAGTTCAATTAAGTCCCACAGTCAATCGTTTCACTGTTAAAAGCGGTGCAACCTAGTAATATTAGAAAAATATCGCTAAATACATGATGGTACGAATATGTGACGCAACCGTTGTAACTCAAACGGGTTGATACCGTTAGAAAGTCAATGAAATGTAGTTTTTGAAACTGTCTCTATTTCTTCAGCGCGCGCTAACGGCTAGGATTGGTCCCACAGTAAAAAATGACTTATTTATCTGTATTTTTAAATAAATCGCTACCACAGCGCCCAGTGTAATTGCTGAGTTCCAGCAATCATGTCAAATGAAGAAGAATGTTATTCCTTGGAATACAATTGTCTCATTTATCACATTTATAAGGTCAAAGTCCAAAATCAGTTCCATTAAGTCCCACGGTCAATCGTTTCACTGTTAAAAGCGATGCAACCTGGTAATATTAGAAAAATATCGCTAAATACATGTTGGTACGAATATGTGACGCAACCGTTGAAACTCAAAGGGGTTGATACCGTTAGAAACTCAATGACATGTAGTTTTTGAAACTGTCTCTATTTCTTCAGCGCACGCTAACGGCTAGGATTGGTCCCACAGTAAAAAATGATTTATTTCTCTAAATTTTTAAATAAGGCGCTACCACAGCGCCCAGTGTAATCGCTGAGTTCCAGCAATCATGTCAAATTAAGAAGAATGTTATTTCTTGGAGTCCAATTGTCTCATTTATCACATTTATAAGTTCAAAGTCCAAAATCAGTTCAATTAAGTCCCACAGTCAATCGTTTCACTGTTAAAAGAGTGCAATCTAGTAATATTAGAAAAACATCGCTAAATACATGTTGGTACGTATATGTGACGGAACCGTTGTAACTCATACGGACTATCAAGAGATATTTATATCAGAATTGACCAACAGGATGCAAAATATAACCACGTATGAACAATTTCATAACACTTTCAAAAATATATTACATAATCATATGCCACTTAAAAAAAAAATCTTGCGATCGAATAATAAACCATTTATGAACAAGAATTTGCGAAAGGCTATCATGCTGCGTTCCAGACTACGCAATAAATCGATATCATCTCCTTCAGCTGAAAACATCAAGCAGTATAAATTACAACGAAATCTTTGTGTCAAGCTGTCGAGAAAGGCCAAATTTACTTACTATTCAAACCTTAATACTAAGAAGATAACAGATAACAAATGTTTTTGGCGTACTGTGAAGCCATTTGTCAGTGATGATTCATCAAACCAAAAGAAAATCATTCTTATCGAAAATGAGTGTATTATCTCGAGTGATGAAGACATAGCAAATATCTTCAACTCTTATTTTCAAAAGGTTATCAGTTCATTGAAGTTATATCGATGGCCTGATGTTTCAACAGATTCACATGATTACGTTCTGAATGCTATTTATAAATACGAATTACATCCGAGTATCCAAAAAATCAATGAGAGATATAACCATATTGCGAGATTCGAATTTAGTCTAACAACGGGAAGTGAAATGTGGGAAGAAATGAAGAAATTAGATGAATCCAAATCAAATGTTGCTGGTGATATTCCGAGTAGAATTTTGAAAGATTATTATAGTTTATATTATCAAAGTCTCGTTAGCATATTTAACAACACCGTTATTAAGGATTCTGAATTTCCAAATGAGTTAAAATGTGCCGAAGTCTGTCCAATTTTTAAAAAAGGCGATCCATCAGCTAAAGAAAATTTTCGACCTATAAGTATTTTGCCTGTGGTCTCTAAAATATTTGAAAAGCTCCTATATAAACAACTTATGGGTTTTTTCTGTGATAAACTATCTCCGTATTTATGTGGTTTCCGAAAGGGCTTTAGTACTCAACAATCTCTCTTGCGTATGTTCTCGAAAGTGCGAGGAGCATTAGATGCCAAACAAAAAGTTGGAGCTATCTTTATGGATCTATCAAAAGCCTTTGACTGTATTAGCCATGATCTTCTCATAGCGAAGTTATATGCCTATGGTTTAAGTTTTTCGGCTCTAAAACTTGTGGCTAGCTATCTGAAAAATAGGAAGCAACGTATCAGACTGGCAAACTCTTTTAGCGAATGGCTTGAAATGACTTTCGGTGTCCCTCAAGGATCTGTGCTAGGACCTCTCCTTTTCAACATCTTTTTGAATGATTTTTTATCTTTTGTCACCAGCGATATATGCAATTATGCTGACGATAACACGATTTATGTTATAGGAAACTCTGAGGAAAATATTTTGTACGAGCTTGAAAATGAGATGAGAACTGTCTCAACATGGTTTAGGTTAAACTGCTTACAACTGAATGAAAGGAAGTGTCATTTTATGTTTTTCGGTAGCAACACACAATGTTTTCTACAAGTTAATATCAATGGAACAGCTGTGCAATGCTCTTCGGAGGAAAAACTTCTTGGTATTACAATAGATAATATGTTGACTTTTAGCAAACACGTTAAAGATTTGTGCAAGAAAGCAAGCAATAAATTAAATGCTCTTGTTAGATTATCACCGTATATGGATCAACAAAAATTATATCTCATATTAAATTCTTTTATTTTATCTCAGTTTGGTTACTGTCCTTTACTTTGGATGTTTTGTAACCGTACTACTAACAATTCCATCAATAGAATCCATAGTAGAGCCCTTCGTGTAATAACTAATGATTATAGCTCTTCATTTCAAGACCTATTGGATAAAACTGGAACTGTTAGTGTACATCACCGTAATTTGATTATTTTATTAAAAGAATTATATAAAGTCAAAAATAATACCAATCCTGATATTATGTCCGAAGTATTTATTCTTAACAAAAATAGGTACTCGAATCGTATTAATTCAGAGTTTTTTCGAGGTAGAGCACAAACTGTAAAATATGGCTTGGAAACTGTAACCTTCAGAGGACCGCAGCTATGGGCAACTCTACCAAAATCTATTCAAGAAGCGCCATGCATTTCAACATTTGTAAGTTGTCTAAAAAAATGGAAAGGCTTAACTTGTCAGTGTCGTCTTTGTAGATTGTATATTCACAATTTAGGATACATATAGAAATAAGATCACCTTTTGAGGTTAAATTCTTTTTAGTTTATTTATTATTTTTAATTTATATTTGTTAGTTACATGAAGTCGATTTTAATTAGTCAGTTTTTTTTTTTAAATATGACTATTTTTATTGTATTTTCGACAATAAATAATGTGAAATAAAAAAAAAAAAAAAAAAAAAACTGATACCGTTAGAAAGTCAATGAAATGTAGTTTTTGAAACTGTCTCTATTTCTTCAGCGCGCGCTAACGACTAGGATTGGTCCCATAGTAAAAAATGACTTAATTATTTAAATTTTTAAATAAAGCGCTACCACAGCGCCCAATGTAATCGCTGAGTTCCAGCAATCATGTCAAATTAAGAAGAATGTTATTTCTTGGGGTCCAATTGTCTCATTTATCACATTTGTAAGGTCAAAGTCCAAAATCAGTTCAATTAAGTCCCACAGTCAATCGTTTCACTGTTAAAAGCGGTGCAACCTAGTAATATTAGAAAAATATCGCTAAATACATGATGGTACGAATATGTGACGCAACCGTTGTAACTCAAACGGGTTGATACCGTTAGAAACTCAATGAAATGTAGTTTTTGAAACTGTCTCTATTTCTTCAGCGCGCGCTAACGGCTAGGATTGGTCCCACAGTAAAAAATGACTTATTTATCTAAATTTTTAAATAAAGCGCTACCACAGCGCCCAGTGTAATTGCTGAGTTCCAGCAATCATGTCAAATTAAGAAGAATGTTATTTCTTGGAGTCCAATTGTCTCATTTATCACATTTATAAGGTCAAAGTCCAAAATCAGTTCAATTAAGTCCCACAGTCAATCGTTTCACTGTTAAAAGCGATGCAACCTAGTAATATCAGAAAAATATCGCTAAATACATGTTGGTACGAATATGTGACGCAACCGTTGTAACTCAAACGGATTGATACCGTTAGAAAGTCAATGAAATGTAGTTTTTGAAACTGTCTCTATTTCTTCAGCGCGCGCTAACGGCTAGGATTGGTCCCACAGTAAAAAATGACTTATTTATCTAAATTTTTAAATAAGGCGCTACCACAGCGCCCAGTGTAATCGCTGAGTTCCAGCAATCATGTCAAATTAAGAAGAATGTTATTTCTTGGAGTCCAATTGTCTCATTTATCACATTTATAAGGTCAAAGTCCAAAATCAGTTCAATTAAGTCCCACAGTCAATCGTTTCACTGTTAAAAGCGATGCAACCTAGTAATATCAGAAAAATATCGCTAAATACATGTTGGTACGAATATGTGACGCAACCGTTGTAACTCAACGGACTGATACCGTTAGAAAGTCAATGAAATGTAGTTTTTGAAACTGTCTCTATTTCTTCAGCGCGCGCTAACGGCTAGGATTGGTCCCACAGTAAAAAATGACTTATTTATCTAAATTTTTAAATAAAGCGCTACCACAGCGCCCAGTGTAATCGCTGAGTTCCAGCAATCATGTCAAATTAAGAAGAATGTTATTTCTTGGAGTCCAATTGTCTCATTTATCACATTTATAAGGTCAAAGTCCAAAACCAGTTCAATTAAGTCCACAGTCAATCGTTTCACTGTTAAAAGCGATGCAACCTAGTAATATCGAAAAATATCGCTAAATACATGTTGGTACGAATATGTGACGCAACCGTTGTAACTCAAACGGACTGATACCGTTAAAAGACAATGAAATGTAGTTTTGAAACTGTCTCTATTTCTTCAGCGCGCGCTAACGGCTAGGATTGGTCCCACAGTAAAAAATGACTTATTTATCTAAATTTTTAAATAAAGCGCTACCACAGCGCCCAGTGTAATCGCTGAGTTCCAGCAATCATGTCAAATTAAGAAGAATGTTATTTCTTGGAGTCCAATTGTCTCATTTATCACATTTATAAGGTCAAAGTCCAAAATCAGTTCAATTAAGTCCCACAGTCAATCGTTTCACTGTTAAAAGCGATGCAACCTAGTAATATCAGAAAAATATCGCTAAATACATGTTGGTACGAATATGTGACGCAACCGTTGTAACTCAAACGGACTGATACCGTTAGAAAGTCAATGAAATGTAGTTTTGAAACTGTCTCTATTTCTTCAGCGCGCGCTAACGGCTAGGATTGGTCCCACAGTAAAAATGACTTATTTATCTAAATTTTTAAATAAAGCGCTACCACAGCGCCCAGTGTAATTGCTGAGTTCCAGCAA
This sequence comes from Hydractinia echinata, assembly GCA_030067915.1. NCBI lineage: Eukaryota > Metazoa > Cnidaria > Hydrozoa > Anthoathecata > Hydractiniidae > Hydractinia > Hydractinia echinata. The sequence goes on along the minus strand of JASGCC010003903.1, from coordinate 9,060 downwards.
TCATGTCAAATTAAGAAGAATGTTATTTCTTGGAGTCCAATTGTCTCATTTATCACATTTATAAGGTCAAAGTCCAAAATCAGTTCAATTAAGTCCCACAGTCAATCGTTTCACTGTTAAAAGCGATGCAACCTAGTAATATCAGAAAAATATCGCTAAATACATGTTGGTACGAATATGTGACGCAACCGTTGTAAACTCAAACGGGACTGATACCGTTAGAAAGTCAATGACAATGTAGTTTTTGAAACTGTCTCTATTTCTTCAGCGCGCGCTAACGGCTAGGATTGGTCCCACAGTAAAAAAATGACTTATTTATCTAAATTTTTAAATAAGGCGCTACCACAGCGCCCAGTGTAATCGCTGAGTTCCAGCAATCATGTCAAATTAAGAAGAATGTTATTTCTTGGAGTCCAATTGTCTCATTTATCACATTTATAAGGTCAAAGTCCAAAATCAGTTCAATTAAGTCCCACAGTCAATCGTTTCACTGTTAAAAGCGATGCAACCTAGTAATATCAGAAAAATATCGCTAAATACATGTTGGTACGAATATGTGACGCAACCGTTGTAACTCAAACGGACTGATACCGTTAGGAAGTCAATGAAATGTAGTTTTTGAAACTGTCTCTATTTCTTCAGCGCGCGCTAACGGCTAGGATTGGTCCCACAGTAAAAAATGACTTATTTATCTAAATTTTTAAATAAAGCGCTACCACAGCGCCCAGTGTAATCGCTGTGTTCCAGCAATCATGTCAAATTAAGAAGAATGTTATTTCTTGGAGTCCAATTGTCTCATTTATCACATTTATAAGGTCAAAGTCCAAAATCAGTTCAATTAAGTTCCACAGTCAATCGTTTCACTGTTAAAAGCGATGCAACCTAGTAATATCAGAAAAATATCGCTAAATACATGTTGGTACGAATATGTGACGCAACCGTTGTAACTCAAACAGACTGATACCGTTAGAAAGACAATGAAACATAGTTTTGTAAACTGTCTCCATTTCTTCAGCGCGCGCTAACGGCTAGGATTGGTCCCACATTAAAAAATGACTTATTTATCTAAATTTTTAAATAAAGCGCTACCACAGCGCCCAGTGTAATCGCTGTGTTCCAGCAATCATGTCAAATTAAGAAGAATGTTATTTCTAGGAGTCCAATTGTCTCATTTATCACATTTATAAGGTCAAAGTCCAAAACCAGTTCAATTAAGTTCCACAGTCAATCGTTTCACTGTTAAAAGCGATGCAACCTAGTAATATCGGAAAAATATCGCTAAATACATGTTGGTACGAATATGTGACGCAAGCGTTGTAACTCAAACAGACTGATACCGTTACAAAGACAATGAAACGTAGTTTTGTAAACTGTCTCCATTTCTTCAGCGCGCGCTAACGGCTAGGATTGGTCCCACATTAAAAAATGACTTATTTATCTAAATTTTAGAATAAAGCGCTACCACAGCGCCCAGTGTAATCGCTGAGTTCCAGCAATCATGTCAAATTAAGAAAAATGTTATTTCTAGGAGTCCAATTGTCTCATTTATCACATTTATAAGGTCAAAGTCCAAAATCAGTTCAATTAAGTCCCACAATCAATCGTTTCACTGTTAAAAGCAATGCAACCTAGTAATATCAGAAAAATATGGCTAAATACATGTTGGTACGAATATGTGACGCAACCGTTGTAACTCAAACGGGTTGATACCGTTAGAAAGTCAATGAAATGTAGTTTTTGAAACTGTCTCTATTTCTTCAGCGCGCGCTAACGGCTAGGATTGGTCCCACAGTAAAAAATGACTTATTTATCTAAATTTTTAAATAAAGCGCTACCACAGCGCCCAGTGTAATTGCTGAGTTCCAGCAATCATGTCAAATTAAGAAGAATGTTATTTCTTGGAGTCCAATTGTCTCATTTATCACATTTATAAGGTCAAAGTCCAAAATCAGAATCAATTAAGTCCCACAGTCAATCGTTTCACTGTTAAAGCGATGCAACCTAGTAATATTAGAAAAATATCGCTAAATACATGTTGGTACGAATATGTGACGCAACCGTTGTAACTCAAACGGACTGATACCGTTAGAAAGTCAATGAAATGTAGTTTTTGAAACTGTCTCTATTTCTTCAGCGCGCGCTAACGGCTAGGATTGGTCCCACAGTAAAAAATGACTTATTTATCTAAATTTTTAAATAAGGCGCTACCACAGCGCCCAGTGTAATCGCTGAGTTCCAGCAATCATGTCAAATTAAGAAGAATGTTATTTCTTGGAGTCCAATTGTCTCATTTATCACATTTATAAGTTCAAAGTCCAAAATCAGTTCAATTAAGTCCCACAGTCAATCGTTTCACTGTTAAAAGCGATGCAACCTAGTAATATCAGAAAAATATCGCTAAATACATGTTGGTACGAATATGTGACGCAACCGTTGTAACTCAAACGGACTGATACCGTTAGAAAGTCAATGAAATGTAGTTTTTGAAACTGTCTCTATTTCTTCAGCGCGCGCTAACGGCTAGGATTGGTCCCACAGTAAAAAATTGACTTATTTATCTAAATTTTTAAATAAAGCGCTACCACAGCGCCCAGTGTAATCGCTGAGTTCCAGCAATCATGTCAAATTAAGAAGAATGTTATTTCTTGGAGTCCAATTGTCTCATTTATCACATTTATAAGGTCAAAGTCCAAAACAGTTCAATTAAGTTCCACAGTCAATCGTTTCACTGTTAAAAGCGATGCAACCTAGTAATATCGGAAAAATATCGCTAAATACATGTTGGTACGAATATGTGACGCAACCGTTGTAACTCAAACAGACTGATACCGTTACAAAGTCAATGAAACGTAGTTTTGTAAACTGTCTCCATTTCTTCAGCGCGCGCTAACGGCTAGGATTGGTCCCACATTAAAAAATGACTTATTTATCTAAATTTTTAAATAAAGCGCTACCACAGCGCCCAGTGTAATCGCTGAGTTCCAGCAATCATGTCAAATTAAGAAGAATGTTATTTCTAGGAGTCCAATTGTCTCATTTATCACATTTATAAGGTCAAAGTCCAAAACCAGTTCAATTAAGTCCCACAGTCAATCGTTTCACTGTTAAAAGCGATGCAACCTAGTAATATCAGAAAAATATCGCTAAATACATGTTGGTACGAATATGTGACGCAACCGTTGTAACTCAAACGGACTGATACCGTTAGAAAGTCAATGAAATGTAGTTTTTGAAACTGTCTCTATTTCTTCAGCGCGCGCTAACGGCTAGGATTGGTCCCACAGTAAAAAATGACTTATTTATCTAAATTTTTAATAAAGCGCTACCACAGCGCCCAGTGTAATCGCTGAGTTCCAGCAATCATGTCAAATTAAGAAGAATGTTATTTCTTGGAGTCCAATTGTCTCATTTATCACATTTATAAGGTCAAAGTTCAAAATCAGTTCAATTAAGTCCCACAATCAATCGTTTCACTGTTAAAAGCAATGCAACCTAGTAATATCAGAAAAATATGGCTAAATACATGTTTGTACGAATATGTGACGCAACCGTTGAAACTCAAAGGGGTTGATACCGTTAGAAAGTCAATGACATGTAGTTTTTGAAACTGTCTCTATTTCTTCAGCGCGCGCTAACGGCTAGGATTGGTCCCACAGTAAAAAATGACTTATTTATCTAAATTTTTAAATAAGGCGCTACCACAGCGCCCAGTGTAATCGCTGAGTTCCAGCAATCATGTCAAATTAAGAAGAATGTTATTTCTTGGAGTCCAATTGTCTCATTTATCACATTTATAAGTTCAAAGTCCAAAATCAGTTCAATTAAGTCCCACAGTCAATCGTTTCACTGTTAAAAGCGGTGCAACCTAGTAATATTAGAAAAACATCGCTAAATACATGTTGGTACGTATATGTGACGGAACCGTTGTAACTCATACGGACTGATACCGTTAGGAAGTCAATGAAATATAGTTTTTGAAACTGTCTCTATTTCTTCAGCGCGCGTTAACGGCTAGGATTGATCCCACAGTAAAAAATGACTTATTTATCTAAATTTTTAAATAAAGCGCTACCACAGCGCCCAGTGTAATCGCTGTGTTCCAGCAATCATGTCAAATTAAGAAGAATGTTATTTCTAGGAGTCCAATTGTCTCATTTATCACATTTATAAGGTCAAAGTCCAAAACCAGTTCAATTAAGTTCCACAGTCAATCGTTTCACTGTTAAAAGCGATGCAACCTAGTAATATCGGAAAAATATCGCTAAATACATGTTGGTACGAATATGTGACGCAAGCGTTGTAACTCAAACAGACTGATACCGTTACAAAGACAATGAAACGTAGTTTTGTAAACTGTCTCCATTTCTTCAGCGCGCGCTAACGGCTAGGATTGGTCCCACATTAAAAAATGACTTATTTATCTAAATTTTTAAATAAAGCGCTACCACAGCGCCCAGTGTAATCGCTGTGTTCCAGCAATCATGTCAAATTAAGAAGAATGTTATTTCTAGGAGTCCAATTGTCTCATTTATCACATTTATAAGGTCAAAGTCCAAAACCAGTTCAATTAAGTTCCACAGTCAATCGTTTCACTGTTAAAAGCGATGCAACCTAGTAATATCGGAAAAATATCGCTAAATACATGTTGGTACGAATATGTGACGCAAGCGTTGTAACTCAAACAGACTGATACCGTTACAAAGACAATGAAACGTAGTTTTGTAAACTGTCTCCATTTCTTCAGCGCGCGCTAACGGCTAGGATTGGTCCCACATTAAAAAATGACTTATTTATCTAAATTTTTAAATAAAGCGCTACCACAGCGCCCAGTGTAATCGCTGAGTTCCAGCAATCATGTCAAAGTAAGAAAAATGTTATTTCTAGGAGTCCAATTGTCTCATTTATCACATTTATAAGGTCAAAGTCCAAAATGAGTTCAATTAAGTCCCACAATCAATCGTTTCACTGTTAAAAGCAATGCAACCTAGTAATATCAGAAAAATATGGCTAAATAAATGTTTGTACGAATATGTGACGCAACCGTTGTAACTCAAACGGGTTGATACCGTTAGAAAGTCAATGAAATGTAGTTTTTGAAACTGTCTCTATTTCTTCAGCGCGCGCTAACGGCTAGGATTGGTTCCACAGTAAAAAATGACTTATTTATCTATATTTTTAAATAAATCGCTACCGCAGCGCCCAGTGTAATTGCTGAGTTCCAGCAATCATGTCAAATTAAGAAGAATGTTATTCTTGGAGTACAATTGTCTCATTTATCACATTTATAAGGTCAAAGTCCAAAATCAGTTCCAATTAAGTCCCACAGTCAATCGTTTCACTGTTGAAAGCGATGCAACATAGTAATATTAGAAAAATATCGCTAAATACATGTTGGTACGAATATGTGACGCAACCGTTGTAACTCAAAGGGGTTGATACCGTTAGAAAGTCAATGACATGTAGTTTTTGAAACTGTCTCTATTTCTTCAGCGCGCGCTAACGGCTAGGATTGGTCCCACAGTAAAAAATGACTTATTTATCTAAATTTTTAAATAAGCGCTACCACAGCGCCCAGTGTAATCGCTGAGTTCCAGCAATCATGTCAAATTAAGAAGAATGTTATTTCTTGGAGTCCAATTGTCTCATTTATCACATTTATAAGGTCAAAGTCCAAAATCAGTTCAATTAAGTCCCACAGTCAATCGTTTCACTGTTAAAAGCGATGCAACCTAGTAATATCAGAAAAATATCGCTAAATACATGTTGGTACGAATATGTGACGCAACCGTTGTAACTCAAACGGACTGATACCGTTAGAAAGTCAATGAAATATAGTTTTTGAAACTGTCTCTATTTCTTCAGCGCGCGCTAACGGCTAGGATTGATCCCACAGTAAAAAATGACTTATTTATCTAAATTTTTAAATAAAGCGCTACCACAGCGCCCAGTGTAATCGCTGTGTTCCAGCAATCATGTCAAATTAAGAAGAATGTTATTTCTAGGAGTCCAATTGTCTCATTTATCACATTTATAAGGTCAAAGTCCAAAACCAGTTCAATTAAGTCCCACAGTCAATCGTTTCACTGTTAAAAGCGATGCAACGTAGTAATATCGGAAAAATATCGCTAAATACATGTTGGTACGAATATGTGACGCAAGCGTTGTAACTCAAACAGACTGATACCGTTACAAAGACAATGAAACGTAGTTTTGTAAACTGTCTCCATTTCTTCAGCGCGCGCTAACGGCTAGGATTGGTCCCACATTAAAAAATGACTTATTTATCTAAATTTTTAAATAAAGCGCTACCACAGCGCCCAGTGTAATCGCTGAGTTCCAGCAATCATGTCAAATTAAGAAGAATGTTATTTCTAGGAGTCCAATTGTCTCATTTATCACATTTATAAGGTCAAAGTCCAAAATGAGTTCAATTAAGTCACACAATCAATCGTTTCACTGTTAAAAGCGATGCAACCTAGTAATATCAGAAAAATATCGCTAAATACATGTTGGTACGAATATGTGACGCAACGTTGTAACTCAAACGGACTGATACCGTTAGAAAGTCAATGAAACGTAGTTTTTGAAACTGTCTCTATTTCTTCAGCGCGCGCTAACGGCTAGGATTGGTCCCACAGTAAAAAAATGACTTATTTATCTAAATTTTTAAATAAAGCGCTACCACAGCGCCCAGTGTAATCGCTGAGTTTCAGCAATCATGTCAAATAAGAAAAATTGTTATTCCTAGGAGTCCAATTGTCTCATTTATCACATTTATAAGGTCAAAGTCAAAAATCAGTTCAATTAAGTCCCACAGTCAATCGTTTCACTGTTAAAAGCGATGCAACCTAGTAATATCAGAAAAATATGCTAAATACATGTTGGTACGAATATGTGACGCAACCGTTGTAACTCAAACGGGTTTGATACCGTTAGAAAGTCAATGAAATGTAGTTTTTGAAACTGTCTCCTATTTCTTCAGCGCGCGCTAACGGCTAGGATTGGTTCCCACAGTAAAAAATGACTTATTTATCTAAATTTTTAAATAAGCGCTACCACAGCGCCCAGTGTAATCGCTGAGTTCCAGCAATCATGTCAAATTAAGAAGAATGTTATTTCTTGGAGTCAATTGTCTCATTTATCACATTTATAAGGTCAAAGTCCAAAATCAGTTCAATTAAGTCCCACAGTCAATCGTTTCACTGTTAAAAGCGATGCAACCTAGTAATATCAGAAAATATCGCTAAATACATGTTGGTACGAATATGTGACGCAACCGTTGTAACTCAAACGGACTGATACCGTTAGAAAGTCAATGAAATGTAGTTTTTGAAACTGTCTCTATTTCTTCAGCGCGCGCTAACGGCTAGGATTGGTCCCACAGTAAAAAATGACTTATTTATCTAAATTTTTAAATAAAGCGCTACCACAGCGCCCAGTGTAATCGCTGAGTTCCAGCAATCATGTCAAATTAAGAAGAATGTTATTTCTTGGAGTCCAATTGTCTCATTATCACATTTATAAGGTCAAAGTCCAAAATCAGTTCAATTAAGTCCACAGTCAATCGTTTCACTGTTAAAAGCGATGCAACCTAGTAATATCAGAAAAATATCGCTAAATACATGTTGGTACGAATATGTGACGCAACCGTTGTAAGTCAAACGGATTGATACCGTTAGAAAGTCAATGAAATGTAGTTTTGTAAACTGTCTCCATTTCTTCAGCGCGCGCTAACGGCTAGGATTGGTCCCACAGTTAAAAAAATGACTTATTTATCTAAATTTTTAAATAAAGCGCTACCACAGCGCCCAGTGTAATCGCTGAGTTCCAGCAATCATGTCAAAATTAAGAAGAATGTTATTTCTTGGAGTCCAATTGTCTCATTTATCACATTTATAAGGTCAAAGTCCAAAATCAGTTTCAATTAAGTCCACAGTCAATCGTTTTACACTGTTAAAACGATGCAACCTAGTAATATCAGAAAAATATCGCTAAATACATGTTGGTACGAATATGTGACGCAACCGTTGTAACTCAAACGACTGCATACCGTTTAGCAAAGTAAATGAAACGTAGTTTTGTAAACTGTCTCGCATTTCTTCAGCGGCGCTAACGGCTAGGATTGGTCCCGCATTAAAAAATGACTTATTTATACTAAATTTTTAAATAAAGCGTACCACAGCGCCCAGTGTAATCGCTGAGTTCCAGCAATCATGTCAAATTAAGAAAGAATGTTATTTCTTGGAGTCCAATTGTCCTCATTTATCACATTTATAGGTCAAAGTCCAAATCAGTTCAATTAAGTCCCACAGTCAATCGTTTCACTGTTAAAAAGCGATGCAACCTAGTAAATTCAGAAAATATCGCTAATAACATGTTGTACGAATATGTGACGCAACCGTTGTAACTCAAACGGATGATACCGTTAGAAAGTCAATGAAATGTAGTTTTTTGAAACTGTCTCTATTCTTCAGCGCGCGCTAACGGCTAGGATTGGTTCCACAGTAAAAATGACTTATTTATCTAATTTTTAAATAAAGCGCTAACCCAGCGCCCAGTGTAATCTGAGTCCCAGCAAATCATGTCAAATTAAGAAGAATGTTATTTCTTGGAGTCCAATTGTCTTCATTTAATCACATTTATAAGGCAAAGTCCAAAATCAGTTCAATTAAGTCCCACAGTCAATCGTTTCACTGTTAAAAGCGAATGCAACCTAGTAATATCAGAAAAAATATCGCTAAATACATGTGGTACGAATATGTTGACGCAACCGTTGTAACTCAAACGGACTTGATACCGTTAGAAAGTCAATGAAATGTAGTTTTTGAAACTGTCTCTATTTCTTCAGCGCGCGCTAACGCTAGGATTGGGTCCACAGTAAAAATGACTTATTTATCTAAATTTTTAAATAAGCTACCACAGCGCCCAGTGTAATCGCTGAGTTCCAGCAATCATGTCAAATTAAAGAAAGAATGTTATTTCTTGAGTCAATTGTCTCATTATCACATTTATAAGGTCAAAGTCCAAAATCAGTTCAATTAAGTCCCGACAGTCAATCGT
>JASGCC010003902.1:0-21991 GCA_030067915.1 Hydractinia echinata | reverse complement strand
CCATAAAAATATAAAAAGCCAGTAGGTTAGCCGTCGGAGCCATTTTATCATTGACTGCACATTTACCCGGCCTAATTCAAGAAAATTCAAAGTGCAATAACTTTGGTAAAAAAGTAAAGTTATTGACTTGAAACTTGTTATGGAGTACTTTTAGACCAATCCGATAAAAGATAATTTTACACAAGGCAAAAAAAAATTACACAGCCATTTTGAGGAAGAGAAAAGGTAGGAAGATTTTCTTAAACTGATTTTCGCTAGGCCTTTTTAACACGCTATATTAAGAAATTTCAGAAAATCGAACTCAATCAAATTTTAAGTCACACTTTGATTGAGCGCTCAATCTGGCATATGGTTAATTGCTTTGGGTTCCAGAATAATAACACAAAATTTATAGAAACAATGTATTTCCATTGGAATGAGTAGATACAACACGTTCAGTATGCATAGACTATTTATAGAATTTTTGGGGAATGGGTGGGAATGCAGGTGCCTCCTTCGTGTTTCGTCATATGCACATATATATAATGCATATCCTGAGCGTCAGGATATGCATTATAGGTGTCTTCATGCTCTGAGCGTCGAAACATGAGACAATGGTGTTTTCTTTCATACCCTGAGCGTCAGGTGTATGAGAGAATTGAACGAATATATAACACATATCCTGAGCGTCAGGATATGCATTATAGGTGTCTTCATGCTCTGAGCGTCAGAAACATGAGACAATGGTGTTTTCTCTCATACCCTGAGCGTCAGGAGTATGAGAGAATTGAGATGCCTTAAGCGTCAAGTGCATCGGCATGTCTGAGCGTCAGGCACATGCTAATTACTGGTGTTTTTATTCATACCCTGAGCGTCAGATGTATGAGAGAATGAGATGCCTTGAGCGTCAAGTGCATCGACATGCCCTGAGCGTCAGGCGCATGTTTCCTATTCCGTAATGATTACAGTACACATATCTACAACTACATGTCCTGAGCGTCAGGCACATGCAAAATACTCGTGTTTTATTCATACCCTGACCGTCAGGTGTATGAGAGATGACCTGAGCGTCAGGCGCATCGACATGTCCTGAGCGTCAGGCACATGCTAATTACTAGTGTTTTTATTCATACCCTGAGCGTCAGGTGTATGAGAGATGCCCTGAGCGTCAGGAGCATCAACATGCCCTGAGCGTCAGGCACATGTTTTCTATTCAAGTGCTACTGATTGAGATGCCCTGAGCGTCAGGCGCACCTCAATGAGCATCAGCAAATATGGTGAACACATGTATACACGCCCTGAGCGTCAGGTACGTTTTTCAGTGACTTGTATCAACACTTTACTTGCCTAAACGGCTGACGAAGGAGGCCCAACACACCCACCAATTAAATTAGAGGCTACCTACAGACTCGTTGATTCTACCTCTGGACTAAAACCCTGAGCCAAAAGAAATGCCAGGGAAACCTTAAGGCAGAAGCAACTGTCTGGTTGTGTTGTGCTGCGCGCTTCCATAACAGCTGTGATGCAGTTGTCTTTAGTTGCATTAGAGACATCCATGATATTTCGATTTCGATTCGATTCCATTGCACCACGGTGATAAATTGAATTGGTATCTCCCATCCACCACTCGTAGGTGTGTTGATGACATAAAATAAAGAAAAAATAGGTGAAGAAAATCAATATATAGAAAAGGGTGGGAGGGTGGGTAACTGTAAGCTGTAAGGTACATCTGAAGAACTAGCACAGTGTGGGGTGTTGGGGTTTTATATGTAGCCATTAATAATCAAGGCCTGGGTAGGGTCCAGTTCCTTTACAGGCAAGTGAGACTACTATCCTGGCAACCTTTAAGATCAGGTCTATAGGTAGAAACCACCCCCACTGTGCAAGGCTCTACATTGCATCCTCAATGACTAAGGTAAACCTAATGTATACTAACTACAATGCTAAAGAACTGTACTTCTGTCACCACAATTAACATGAGCAAAACTTGCAGTTTAGCTCCATTTAATTGCTTTGGGTTCCAGAATAATAATACAAAATTGATAGAAACAATGTATTTCCATTGGAATGAGTAGATACAACACGTTCAGTATGCATAGACTATTTATAGAATTTTTTGGGGAATGGGTGGGAATGCAGGTGCCTCCTTCGTGCTTCGTCATATGCACATATATATAATGCATATCCTGAGCGTCAGGATATGCCTTATAGGTGTCTTCATGCTCTGAGCGTCAGAAACATGAGACAATGGTGTTTTCTTTCATACCCTGAGCGTCAGATGTATGAGAGAATTGAACGAATATATAACGCATATCCTGAGCGTCAGGATATGCATTATAGGTGTCTTCATGCTCTGAGCGTCAGAAACATGAGACAATGGTGTTTTCTCTCATACCCTGAGCGTCAGGAGTATGAGAGAATTGAGATGCCTTTAGCGTCAAGTGCATCGGCATGTCCTGAGCGTCTGGCACATGCTAATTACTGGTGTTTTTATTCATACCCTGAGCGTCAGATGTATGAGAGAATGAGATGCCTTGAGCGTCAAGTGCATCGACATGCCCTGAGCGTCAGGCGCATGTTTCCTATTCCAGTAATGATTACAGTACACATATCTACAACTACATGTCCTGAGCGTCAGGCACATGCAAAATACTCGTGTTTTATTCATACCCTGAGCGTCAGGAGTATGAGAGATGCCCTGAGCGTCAGGCGCATCGACATGTCCTGAGCGTCAGGCACATGCTAATTACTAGTGTTTTTATTCATACCCTGAGCGTCAGGTGTATGAGAGATGCCCTGAGCGTCAGGAGCATCAACATGCCCTGAGCGTCAGGCACATGTTTTCTATTCAAGTGCTACTGATTGAGATGCCCTGAGCGTCAGGCGCACCTCAATGAGCGTCAGCAAATATGGTGAACACATCTATACACGCCCTGAGCGTCAGGTACGTTTTTCAATGACTTGTATCAACACATTACTTGCCTAAACGGCTGACGAAGGAGGCCCAACACACCCAAATTTCCCCATATTGTAAAAAGGAACAACAAGAAAAAGTACACTATTTGCTACAATTCTCCAATTTGACATGATGCAATGCAATAACACAATACTAAATTCACATATATATTCGACTTGCACTGCCCTACTTTATTGCACCAACACTCACAGCTGATATTACATAATATAGTCACTAAAACATGGATAAACACTTTGTGGATTAATATGAATAAACCAGCCATTTCTAACGAAACATAAATTAATAATGTCAAATGATTTATTTGTAAAAATAACAGGTTTTGTACGTTGTGCAACGGAGTAGTCAGTTATAACACTCAAAAACTAATAATTTCCTTAAGGCTACACTAGACTGGTTTCCTCTCGTGCTTCACTAGTCTCTGTAGTAAAAACGGCAACAACAAAAAAGAAGCCCATGTTAAAGTTCTACTGGCTAAAACTGTAGAACAATAAAGAAACTGTTAACGTTAAATAATATCAAGATAAATTAAATGTGTCAACAAATTATACTGAACACACTAAAGAACCCTCACATTTCATAGCCTAGTGATCTTATTAACACTGGCAATATTAGTACACCAGTTTTCTAAAACATTGCAACTTGAGTGAATATATCTGCGATAACAATCGCTAGACCAACCTTCCTAGTAGTGTGTTACTTACATTGAGCATGGCACTGATATATTTCCGGGTCACAAATTCACCGCTTTGCAGAATAAACCAGGCACCGGGAGGCAAACCGCGAAATGAAAAGTAATGAGCAAATGCATTTCTGGGACAAAGGCGTCCACAAATCTTGGCTAAACAGATCTTACAGGCTCTTACAGACTTGATGTGAATGTAAAGAATATTATTGTCCTATGAACTAAAATCATGCGGTGATAAGTGTATAAGAGGATCCCATTTGTGTTTGGTAGGAAAGATGTACTCTAATACTGACAATGGTAAAAAATGCCAGTAATACTAAGTAATGCCACATAGCTTTATCGTAGTTAGGAAATTGGCTATCCCCCTAAAACAACAAAATCTCTGATAGATGAGCTGGAGTAATTGGTCAGCAAAGTACAGGTATGTTAGGCAAACTTCTCTTCGATAATTTGAGCCTGAAATGTTTCTTAATTTTAATGTGAGATTTTGAAGTTTCTTTAAAAAAGTCTTTTATTTACAATACTTTTTTGAGATAGAGGAGGACGACATTGACGAGAACATTTTTGATTTGTTTAAGATGTAATCTATACATTAGTTTGTTATAAACAGATGCATGTTTAAACATCCACTTTATGAAAACTCTTTTTATTCTGTCCTCCCTTTTTTCTGTTACATGCAAATAAGTTTCTTAATGTTGGAGATTTTCTCATCCTGCTCATTTCTTAAAAGTTTCTAAAAATTTTACTCTCTGAGCCCAAGGTTTCTTATAGACTGGTTTCTTATAGACTGGTTTCTTATAGACTGGTTTCTTATAGACTGGTTTCTTATAGACTGGTTTCTTATAGACTGGTTTCTTATAGACTGGTTTCTTATAGACTGGTTTCTTATAGACTGGTTTCTTATAGACTGGTTTCTTATAGACTGGTTTCTTATAGACTGGTTTCTTATAGACTGGTTTCTTATAGACTGGTTTCTTATAGACTGGTTTCTTATAGACTGGTTTCTTATAGACTGGTTTCTTATAGACTGGTTTCTTATAGACTGGTTTCTTATAGACTGGTTTCTTATAGACTGGTTTCTTATAGACTGGTTTCTTATAGACTGGTTTCTTATAGACTGGTTTCTTATAGACTGGTTTCTTATAGACTGGTTTCTTATAGACTGGTTTCTTATAGACTGGTTTCTTATAGACTGGTTTCTTATAGACTGGTTTCTTATAAAAAACAACAACATGTACCACGCATATGTAGTCTATTCATATTTGGCATGGTGTTATGACCATTAATAACGCTGTCATATTGGACTTCAGCGAGATTAACTTTCATGTTATTTATTTGACCATTGACACAAGGGAGGTAGCAAAGAGTTTAAAGTTAATTCCTGAAGTGGAAATAAAGGTGTTGACAATTTATAGCAGAATCTTTTGTATGCACGAAAACCAATACTTTCATAAAATTGTTTGTAAATTTAGCTTCTGTTTATTTCTTGTACTTATATATATACTACTAGCTTTATGTAAATATTTAGACTGAAGATGATGTATTAATTAAAGAAATGTGAGATTTTATTAAATTAGTAGTTTTTATTTTTATAATGCAATGAACGTCACAAGGTAAACCTAATGTATACTAACTACAATGCTGAAGAACTGTAATTCTGTCACCACAATTAACATGAACAAAACTTGCAGTTTAGCTCCATTTAAATCCAGGATGTACTGAAGATAGTGGTAGATATTAAACAGCTCACCACTGTGATATATTATCTGAAGAGTTTTAATACTAATTACAAAGCAGTGAACATAAGAAAATAACAAAAAAAAGTCTAAACCGAGTATATAGTATATATAGAGTCCCATAATTTCAGTAAAAATTAAAATATTGACTTGAGATTTGGTATGATATGGTTTTAGATTGGTTTGATGAAATTGAGCCAAAAAATAGTTCTATTATCATCATACTTTCTGAGTTTCAGAATTTAGCCCTTTTCAGAGACGCCGATAAGCCGTTTTTGACAGCATATCAATTTTGACTAAGATACAGGTTCAGAAAATTTTAAAAGCTATTCTAACCTCAGAAATAGGTCAGATAAGATTCAACTTAAAATTATGCCAGTAAACGGAAAATTTAAAAATCTTTTTGCTGTTAAACTCACCCATTGAAAACACCGGAATGCAGAAAATACTAGTTCTTCAGAAATATGTAAAATGTACAAAACACAATTAAAAACATACAAAACCCGTACTAGCTATACATACAAGTGTAGCAATAAGTCTTAAAAACAAGCATAATAAAAATCTATACGTAATATAAAGGTACTATAAATATATACAGGCTCTATAATGGTGCTTAGGACTATGAGCTAAAAAAGTCCTCGTTAGGGATAAATGAACTAGGAGCAAGAATCTGTGTCACTGTAGGAAAAATCATATCTGAATGCTACTAGTAAAAGTGAAAAACACATGTAGAAGGGAGGCGGTGCTGAAAAAGGCCGAAGAACTGAAAAGGAAGATGCTTTGCACATGGCTCTTTTATACCACCTTGCAATGCATCATGGAATGCCAAGGGGGATGTCCCTGAGCACATGGTGAAGTGAGACAACTTCAATGTGGGTCTGAAGGTGTATCACTGGGGGAATTTAAACCCTTACAAACACAAGTATTTATAAGAACAATATATTTTTGTGATTGGATGCTCTTATGAGAATACTGAATTAATCTTCACAGTTAGCTAGTTTGGCATTTTAAATATTTTCCAAGCAGAATGATAACAATAAGTAATGTATATATCAATTAAAAATCGTTTTTGAACAGCAGCAAAATTTTGATGAGCTCTAAAAAGTGCGACTTTCTCAAACATTTTATTCTTTTAAGGTAGGAATACTTTGCTGTTGGTAAAGTCGTTTACCAATTCTTTCTAAACTATTAAGGCAGTGATACATTGAATCGACAAAACAGATCGCATGTGGACTTGTCGATTTCAATTTTCAAACCAGCATAATGCTTTTGATAAAATTTTTGGATTATTTATGTTTTAAACAAAAAAAATCTGTGTGTGCAATAAAATGTGAGCTTGTTGAGTAAAAAATAAAAAGGCTGTAAGGCGTTTTATAAACATGTCATTAGGAAAAAAAAAGCAGAATTTATCAGTAATGGGTGGCTTTTTGAAATGTTAAGGCCACAAAATGTAAAAGCAAAAAAGACTTATAAAGTAAATACTTTTTTGAAGCCTTTTTCGCACAATATAACTGCAAGCAGTGAGTCCACCATATACAAATTCAGTTTCAGTTAACTATTGTTTAAATAAATTTTGTGCAAAAAATAATAAAAAAGCAACTTTGGGATTCGTACAGCAAAATCTTGGTCATCATATAAAAGCAGTAATGCAGACACAGATATGAACTTACAGTAAATGAGAATTCTAAAGTTCAGCCAAAATGAATAACAAATGTTAATGTTAATGTGAAGTTAAATTTCTGCCTAGCTACTTTCAGTCAGGCACCTAGAATGACACGACCATTTGAAAATTATGTAGCCATATTTGCACCTTAGAGAACCAACGAAGTGCTAGGTCAGGTGGGCAAATCATTTACCAATTTCCAAGTTTCCCCTAGCTACAAGTTTTGCAACCCAGTGCTTGCTAGCCAACCAATTCAGTAAAATACACATAACTAAAGTGCTTGAATTTCTTCAAGTAAACAGCAGCAGCCTAAATAACATGATTGTATATTTATACATTTAGAAAACAATCAAGGGCAATATGCGAGCAGTTTGTGTGTTGCGTATGAGAGGAATCAAAACAAACTCGCCGCACGTATCTGTGACGTAAACGCCGAGCTCGCTTAGCTCTGCAGGTTATATATAAAACTTTGGTTAATTGAGACAAATAAAACTGTGTATTGGAGGGTCACGTGACGAGGCCTCCTCCAGGGCCATGTTCGTATCGCCGTCCTAGGGTCAGAAAAGATACAAGATGCCCTGGGGACGAGGTTGGCTGAGAGGGTATATTCGTGTCGTGTCTGTCATTATTAAAAACGTTGCATGGTCTAAAACTGACAAGACAAACTTTAAGGTAGCGATGTAGGTCTCGAGGAGCCCTCACTATACTACGTGCAATCTAATAGCGAGATTTACTATAAATACTATAAAAAAACGTTCCAGGATGGCGAGGAAAGAATCAAGACAGAGCTTCATTCAATTGTCACACAAAAGGCTTTAGCAACGCAATATAAATCCCCCTACGAAGTTTATTAAATTCTTTTTTAAATAAATCGAATTTTTTTATTAGGTAGCTAGCCAGTATTCCAGCCATTCACAAAGTTGCCTGTTAATGCCGATATTTAATGGTTCACTTATAAGTGAATAAAAGAGTAAAAAATATAAGCCCAATCGGATTTTCATTTGATTGAAAGAAATTTTCGTCTGGTTGTCGTTGTCGTGGACAACAAGCATTGACTAGTAAAAGAGTGAACGCTTCCCTCTCCCTTTAAAAAAAAAGAAAAAAACTGTGTTAATTTTTCTCAACCCCTGAATGATCGCGTAATAAAATATATATATATCTTATTATAATAATATATATATTTCTTATAGAGGAAGATAATATCGTCGTTAAGACATTTCCAACTTGTAATGATAGCTCCTTTTGTGGTTTCCAAAAACTTGTCCACAAAAGCTCCCTTGATCGTGTTTGCGACTAATAATTTGTCACCCAAACTCAAATTGCAGTACGAAGGACCATCAGAGCCATATGGATGAACGTAACAATCAACATGTGATTTGAAGGCGTACTCTTTCACCTGTTCACAGAGATAACTCTTTTTCTTCAAAAAAGGTGCCAGTTTTTGTTGAAGGCAATGTCTTGTTGCGTCAACCCATATTTTCCCTTTGTGCGAAAAGTCATTGTAGTTTTCTGTGTAACGATTGCAATAAGGCAAAGCGTACTCCAGCGCATAACCGTCATTTCCACACGGTAAAATAGCTTCGAAACAATCTTTATACCAGCTGCAGTACTTACCTGTAGGATGATAACAGTTCTCCAAAGCACATTCCACAACAAACAAAAATGCCACATAGAAAATAAACCTAAAAGACAGGTTAACAATTAAATTATCTGTTACTTTATCGCTGAAAAATCATCCAGGAAGAAAGGGACTAAATTTTATTCGTGTGTCCTCATGTGTGTCCGACTTCTCCAAAGAGTGTCTTTCCATAATAATTTTTCCCTGATAAATAATTTTCCACGACAATGTAGCTTCTGAAATCTAACTAAAAGAGATTTAAATTTTTTTCTGACAAATATTTCCCAGATAAGATCATCGGTTACCAGCTCCCAACATGAAATTATGAATTTATTTAGACAGCGACAGTGAAAACAACAACAGCAAAGAGTAACATTAGCTACCTTTTTATTGCATGCATCCTGAAAGACAAATGTTCAGTCCACTCGAACTTGTCAACGTTGAAAGAAATTTGAGTATAAATATGGTATACAATTTTAATTGGCAACTTACAACATGCCACGCCTGGATATACTGCTGATAACGGAATGCAATTAGAAATCAGAGCGATTTACTTACTAAGCCCAGTCCAGAGAAACAAATTATGATTTGGTGTTGCTTAGTAATGGAGTAGAAGGTTCCTTTAATTCAAAATGAAGTTCAGAAAGCTAGCATCAGATACTAGTAGTGCTTCTACCGTGCGCCTTTTTTAAATTTTCTTTTTTTTTGATAGCAAGGATAAAAGTTTAATAAAGGCGCAGAGGTATTATATCTGGAAAATAATATTTTCTGGTCTGCTTCTGGTCCGCTTTTACTTACTAAAAGTTTTTTCATATTCTTGTCTGTCCATATCAAGATCGAATTAATATATTACTGAATTCACTCGGAGAGTAAAAATGGACATAACCCACGGCGTTCTTTTAACTTCAAATATTATTATGGACTGTATCAAAATTAATATCTTAAGACCGTGGAATAATGATCAGGTATGCGCCCGTCGTAAGTTATAATTTGTAGCAACGTAGTATTATTACACAAAATTATGAATTTTTATAGAGGATGAAATATTTCAATAAATATTGCTATCATAATACGTCCTGCACGGTTATTATATCACAAGAAACATTTATAAAAAATATGCCACAAGTATCGAGTTAAGCATGATGTACAAAATTACTCCTGGTGAGATATAAACAGTCTGGATTTCATATATACAATACACCAATGCATGTAACAATTTCTTATTTGATGTTAAATTCATGCAGTTATTAAACATCACAATATGTAAATCAACTCTTTAAAAACACAGAAATCGTGGATTAAACAAGAAATAACAAAAATGATAGGCTTGTGTAAGAAAGGTACATTATAACATGATTATGTCTGGTAGCTATTCAAATCATTGAAGTTGTGCTACAATTGTATTCTTGCTTCTATTTCTTAAATGATTTTTCTTTTTTAGATGAGCCTTTATTTCTAGATCAATTTCAAAGACATCGAGTTAAAAAAAAAATTATTTTTGAGAATACCATATGTAAAATATTTTGACTTTTTATTTATAGATAGCCTTTTTTTATAAGAACATTGAAATGGAAGATAACCTTGCAATGTTCTTAATGTTTTCGACATGCAGCCTATAAATGTTCTTGGGATGTCCTTAATTTACCGTAAATGACGAATAAGTGCCCGAACAGGGGACCTTAAAATTTCGGCTATTAGAGGGGGTGCTTATTTGGCAGGGCGGTTAGTCAAGCCACTTATTAAATTAAAACTAAATACACTCACTTTGAAATAATTTTTTGAGGAGACTGAAATTATGAAAAGACCAATTTTAAAATGAAAACTTGCATTGGTAATCGTCAAATACATTTGAACAAAAACTGGTTATTTATAATAGTTTCAAATAAGCGCCCCCTTCTAATAACTGTGCAAGAAAATAAGGTATTACCCTAATTCGGTGATAACAGCTACTGAGAGGAGCACTTGGATTTGTTATATTTGTTTCTAATTTCATTAAAAAATATATAGCCAAGCTTCACCAAGCCTTATAATGTTCTTAACATGTTCTTAAATTTTCAAACTTATGTTCTTATATACTTTGTCTTGGGCATTAAGAAAAATTCACACTAAAAACGCAGTTTCCTGCGGCGCGGCGCTTTGCCGCATGACATTCGCGTTTTTTCTTCACATTGGATTTTTATTTTTGTATACAATAAAAAAAATCTTCAAAAGAATATAAATGTTCTCATATCAGTTTGTATAAACTCATCCAAAAGTAGACAAGAGACACAGCGTGATTTTTCAGGGAAATCAGAAGACCGGAAAGTAAGAAAAATACGCTGGGTCGCAGACGAATTTTCTGCGGTCGACCGCTTTTTGGTTGGTTGCGTTCTTCCATCGCGTTTGAATATCGGAAAACCCTTAACTTTTTTAATGTTTTGAAAAAATTGTTTCACTGACCCAAACAAATATTTTATTCTTAACCTATTTAAGAAAGAAAGGTATGTGACCACGCTGGCCTTGTACTTATTAGTCAATTTAAATTCGGGGTTTAGTTTGAGAACTTAATTTGTCTTTATTGATTGACTTGAATACGGGGTTTGCTCTGAAGACTCGTTTGCGTCTAAAAGTGCCTTTTAAGTCTATACGCGGGATTTTAAGTCTATACGCGGGATTTTACGGTACAGTAGTAAGAGTTGTTATGACTGCCCAAGCTTTTCAAGCAAGAGGTTCTCTTGTACGAAAATTAGGCGCAAGCGAATTTCTTACTTTTAGCGGTTTTGACAAAAATCCGTCAATTAAATCCCCGTCAAAATTAAGTTTTATCGCCGTCGTGACCTTTGACGTCGAGACCCTCGTTAAAAATGTCTATTTCAGTGATGATGAAACATTTAGACTTAAACTTTCTCTTTACATCTATGTTAGAGGGTTGCATTCAGCCATTTCCGTTAATGATAGATTAATACAAAAATATTTCTCTTTTAAATTAAATTATTAAATTATTATTTTTTATCGTGTTAATACATACGTACCATTTTGCTGCAATTGCCTATGTCACTGGATCCAAAATAGTGTTTTATCATTAAACATGATTAAATTAGACATTTATTTTAATGATAGTTGTTTATGTAATATATCTAAAATTAAGTGTTAACTTTTGATCGAATGTTGAAACTAATAATTTAATTTAATTTCGTCGAATATTAAGCAGATATTCAGCAAGGTAAAATCGGATATCCGTAATTATTCAGTCGAGCTATAAACAAAGACATTGCTTCCGAGTAATAATTAAAAAACTAAGTGACTAGATTTTAAAACTTAATATTCAAAATTTTACTTTCTACTTCTCTGGAGAATCCATAATAATTTTCATTGCTGGTGACATCTACTGTTTTTGGAGACATTTCGCCTTCGTACCACTTAATGATATAGCTGCCATCTTTCAGCAGCCAACCCATGTCTTCAGGAAGGTGATTTGGAGGCTCGGACGTTATTAATGACATCCATAACTGTGCAACATACTTTGTTCGATAAATCTTTTGACGCAACACTCGTAAACAAGGTGGTAGAGAACTTCCATCAAACTTTTTAACACAGGAAATTGCTTCATTTTCTCCTTTTGGTTTATACTTTTCCAAAAACATTACCAACCTAGCTTCATCTACAGATGATAGATTCCTTTTTCCATACATGCTGCATACAAATTTTTCCAACGTTGCAAAAGCGACATCTGGTATATTTGATTAATACTTGTGTACCTTAATGTATTTTTAGTGTAAACACCGGTTTCCATCCAAATATTCAAGCTGTCAGGTAACTTACTAAGGAAGCCAAGAGCAATTATCAGCACGTCAGTATCTATGGTTCTTATCACAACGTTTGCTGGTGTTTGAATCGAAGATAGGTGGTACAAAATTCTGGAATCAGCTTCTTCATGAGTTGAAAACAATTTAACGATCTCGGTTTTGACCACGATCTCTCCTTCAACTCTAAACATGTAGCAGGTATCATTGCGATTCATTATGACTGTTTTGTTTCCAAGTACTGTTGAATGCATGTTTTTTTCCCAAAAGAAGGCTAAGAACTCCACCAATGCTGCTTTGAAGTGATCATTTCTTAATCCATTCAACCAGTTTAAAGGTCTTTTTTGCTCAGGTCCAGTTATCTGATAAGCTCCATGTCTCTCAGTACATCGCAAATCCCTTTCACAATCCTTGATACTCGGGTGTACCATTTTGTCTAGAACAAAATGTATGATGTTTCCCTTGCTAGCACAAACGCGTTTCAAAATGAATGTTGCCAGAGCTCCAAATGTTGCTGGAAGGTCAACAAAAAGATGTAGGAAAAACATTCCATCAATTATGTTAACATCGACGCGATTTGGATCGTCAGTTTTTACTTTTGCTTCTAACTCGTTCAATAACTTGACTTTAGGGGTCTTTTGCATTTTGCCATCAACATGTCCAAGAGATAAAGGGACAGGTGTTAGAGGATACTTCAGTACCTCTGCCATATCAATTTTCCTTTGTAGCGAATGGTACAAGATGCTACCAAACAAATCTCTCAGCATCGTTACAGCAACCACTTTGTTGTCAGCAGCTTTAATATTATACTTCGTTCCCCCAGTTGCAAATGTGTGTAATGTTTGTCTTCGTATAGGTTTTTCGAATCTTGCTGGATCTTTAGAACATTCGTCAATAAATTTATCACGTGCTTTGCTTCCAACACTAACGATGTTGAGCAAAAACTTTGTTGTGTCTGGTGAGGCTGCTTTTCCTGATGCTATATTAAAAAGATATTGTTTTTCAATAGCATCGTTAAATGGATTCATGGTTTCCTTGACCATGTTTATAACTTGATGTAAATCTTTAGAATTTTGTCGCATTCTGCTCTAATGTCAAGTCGATTGGTAATCTTGAGAATGACTTTTGGGTTCTTCGCAGCGAAAATAATCCCCTTTGAAATTCAGTGTAAACCTCGGGATGAGAGTCCCTTAGTTTGAGAAGATTATCATGATAACGGACAATCCAACGAGCGTAATTTGGATGGTTCATGCTAAAGAAATAGTTTGCGACTTTAGGCAAGCAGCACACATACAGATCAAAGTTTCCATCCCTCAAGCTTCTACTAAAATCATGGTAAAGTCGAATCATCTCGACGTACCCCATCCAATATTGTGCTGTTGCACCATGATTTCCTTTCTCTGCATCTTGCCTGAATTGACTGTATTCACGCAAGACATTGTTGACTTCTTTGGATATTTCATGTCCTTCATGCAAGTTCAAGGGTTCTTGGGATTTTATAAACTTGATTTCTTCTTGGATATCTTCTTTTAATTGAATTTCCTCTCTTTCTTGAAGAAAATATTGAAAATGAAGAATCTCCATTGCAAGTGCAAGTACTTGGTGACATCTTTTACTTCTCTTGTAACACTTTCCCAGTAAAAATGACTTGAGAGAACCTTTTTCAATCACACCAGCTTTATTTAGGATATGCGGACCACCAGATTCAGCGATGTACTTGCCAAATGCGCTAAACATGGCCATCTCTACATGGAATGCACCTAGAGCGACAAATATATTGTCAAACTTTGGAAATTCTTCTGCTTGAAATTGCATAGCCACTTTGGCAATCGCAAGATCATATGTTACTGAAATGTTTTTTTACCACATTCATTCGCAATCACCTGTGCACACCTCAATGTTTCTGCTACTACAGCTATAGAAGTTGGAGACTGAGACTTTTGGTACCTGCCACTGACTGTGGCAGGTACCAAAAGTTTTGCAGATTGTTGGTATTTTGAAAAATTATAGAATTCCAACCAACTCACATTGGTGTAGTGTTGTGTGAAAAATAAAAATCCATCATCCACAAGGTATCGTACATGCGTGCTTTGATATATGAAAGGGGTTCTGACGCCCTTCTTTGGTCAGCTAGTGGAAGCATTATTCTTGTTAACATCTTAGGTTTTTTTCTGTACGGCTCTATGTCTAATCCTACAGCCAGAAATGATCTACGTTTTTTCTTTCCAGATAGCTGAGAATTGCCAAGGGTAGAATCGTCATCTTCTTCCAATGATTTGTCATTATTTTGTGACACAACTTGGTACGCTATCCCAACAGTATCATGCAAGGTATCCTTTCCACTTAAAGTTTCAACATGTGGTGTGGCATTCCCGGCCTTTGTTGATGTAAAAGTTAATTCTGTTTCTAGTTCTTCGATAATGCTATAGCTAACAGAGTGTCCGAGTCTATTTAACATTTCGATCACTTTTTTGCTTCCTGTAATGCTTTTCACTGCCAGTCCAAGCTGCAAATGTTTTGCAGGGTTTTTTTTTCCTGATGTTGCAGCAAATATGACATCGTCAGCATTACTTTTTATGCGCCTCTGCTTCTGATTTGACTTTACTATGCGTTGGTCAGGACCACCAATAAGGTAACTGGAAAATTCAATTAATTCATTTGGTGCCTCAACTTCACCTTTTTTGATATCTGCAAATGTCACTTCATCGGGTATAGGGCATTTTTCAATTTCCATTATGGCAGACCTTAATGCAAACGCTACATCTCTAATCTTCGCTTTCAATTTTGTCTTCATCGAGTACTCTTTCCCGAAAGCTTCTTCTTCGGAAATGGTGCTGCAGAATATCAAGTTTCCACGTCTTGTTTTCCCCTTCATGATTTGTATACTTTCTTTGTAATGCTTTAATAATTTTTGCTCAAATTTTGCTGAAGACGATTCAATATCTTCGAATGCTTCATTCCCGATTTCTGCTAGTAACATCTGATATTGATTTTTTATCTCGCTGAGTAAGATAAAAAAAATTTCTTTTAGGATGTGATCATCAATATAAGCACAAACACCTTCAAAAGCCTTGCAGTGAATCCCTCTCGCAGTATGCCAGGATGTTTCAAGTTTTTGTCTTCCCATCCCTTTTTCATTCCTCTCTTGTATTGCCAATGGTGTTTTTTCGGCCTTGCTTTGATAACTGACCCTGCACATTCCATGGTAGTATATTTCTTTGCTTACAAAATCTTCATTTCCGATTCGCAATACATTTTTGTGCTTCTTTTCCTTTCGCATGCAGAAAAAATACATATCTTTGAAAACACTCCTGTTGAAGATGACTGTAATGTTGTGGAAATTTTTAACGGGTTAAAGGGACAGCTTTAGATACTTTCTTATCGTTGGGGAGATTTTTTCTATGAGTTTTAGACAATGCTATAAATCTTTTGTAACAATTTAAATGGAATCCTTGAATTTTATTCACAAAGTCAGGAAGTTGCGTATCCTTGTACTTTAGATTTCCATTTTTACGTGTAACTAAGATAGATTTGCACTTTCCCAGGGTTTCCATATTGAAGAGATTTATTTTGCCAACTTTGTATCCATCACCAACATGTAGCACACAGCATCGTTCTAAAAGTTACAAAATTGACAAAAACGGTTTTCATTGTGGTGAAAGAAGGTTTTACGGAAATATAGGTGTTCCGATTAAGCAGTGATTTCAAAAACATTAAATATATTGTATAAATACAATACGCCATGTCACTTAAATATAATATACAAAACAACAAAACGTTAATATGAAGATATATTGTAATTCTTCTGTAAATAGCGTAAAAAATCAGTTAATATAATTAGAACGTAAAAATAATAATCATGTATTTGGTTCCATTATTTACAAATGGTTCTTCTCCATAAAAAAAAAAGAGAAAAGGTTAAAAGTTATTTGCAAATAAGTTATGATAAATTTATACATATAATACAATTAATAAAATACTATAAAATCCTACACTTAAGATAAGTCAAGACACATGGTAATTGGAACAGAACGCTGAGAAAAGGCTGAAAACAGGGAGACAAAAGAAAATTGGAAAGTGGAAAAAGTAGAAGACAAAAGTGCATAAGTTCGCCAATTAAATTGTAGCTTAAATAAATTGAATAAATAGACATAAGTAGGCACAAGTTGCTAAGTAAATTGGGGTAGTAGACACCAGGACGCTTAACCACAAAAGATATATGTAAATTATGATGAAAATTATTCACTTGCTAAAAGTTAATTTGTTGAAATCGATTGAAGAGTTGAAGTACCATTCAACTGATCTCAGCAAGTCGTTAAAGATGAAAATAAAAATAGTTATACGTAAGAAAAGTATCACAATGACAGAAGCCTCGCTAGACCTTTGTCTTTGAAATACTCTTTCGCATCTGTTTTAAACCTGTAAAAATTTTCACAAACTCTTATTTTACGTGGTAGGTCATTATATATGTTAGCTTGTTCAGAAAACGTTTTTGCTTCACCATGTTGTAATGTCATTTCATTACCCAAACGTGGATTAAATGTGTTCATATGTAATGGAAGATAGTCTGGCCATGTATCAGTGTGTAAAGCTTTATGTACCAGTTTAACAGTCGCGAAATCAATGTTTTCTCTAACTGGCAACCACCCAAGATCGATAACGTCTGTTGTTTTCACATATCTTCCAAGAACATAAGATGCTGCTGTGTTCTGCACTCTCTGAAGTCTATTTAATAGGTACTTTGGTAATTGGCCAAATACTACATTATTATAATTAAGTTTGGATAGAATGAGTGTTTCAGCGAGGTTCTTTCTCACATGATAAGGAGTAAATCGTTTCCATTGTTTAAGTGCTCGAATTACTGCATAGGAAGATTGTGTAACTTTGGTAATATGATTTTTCCAATTCAGATTTTCGTCAAAATGTATTCCCAGTATTTTTGAGATTGAGTTACGTTCGATTGAGCAACCATTGTGAATAATGTTACAGTCGTTGGTTGTTTCAAGATGATGATAGGAACTCATTTTGTTTGTTGAGAATAACATTTGTTTCGTTTTGCCATCATTAAATAGAAGGTTCTGATTGGTTGACCAACCAGATAAACTATTCAGATCGTCCTCAAGTGTTTTTGCACATGTTTTCAAATTTTTCATTTTGCAGTGTTGGTATAATACAGTGTCATCAGCATACTGTGTTGTGTTAGATGACACATTCTGAGACAGATCCATGACATACAAGTTAAATAATACTGGGCCCAGAATGCTTCCTTGAGGTACCCCAAAATGGATAGGTTGCGTGTTTGATGTTTTATCATCCACTTGAACAAACTGCTTTCGTTCGGAAAGATAGTCATAAAAATGTACAAAGGGATTAATATTTACAAGGCTTAAATCAAAGAAGGTCTCATTTACATTAAAGCATCTTCAACTTACCATCACTGTCAGTATTTCCATTTGCATTTAAATCGTCATCTACAGTAGCTACAACATCTGCAAAATATAACAATAATAACTTGTTATTGGTTATCTTCAATTAATATATTCTAATTAATTATGTTTTCCTCTTACCATCGCTTTCATTGATCTTATTGAATATTTCTTTGTTCGAAAATTATACGAAATGAGAAATTCAATCAATGAAGTTAAAATTGACAAAATATATGTTTAAAAAATTTAGTTCAACAACAGACTATTAAAACTTTTTTTGACTTATCATCCGAAACTACTGACTACAACATGCAGTAACTAAAAACTTGAAATAATTACATATATATTTACCTGTCATATCTTTTATCTATCACATTTTATCTACAGTTTCTAATTTTCTATATTTGATAGTCTAATATGCAAATATCCCGGTAATTTGTTCACGTTTTTACTTCACTTGCTTCAAAATAACTGCTTCTCTTTCTTCTTTCACTGTCTGGTTTGTTATGTCGGTTTCCTGTTGTATTTGGACGAAAACGTTCTATTCTATTTAAAAAAATTCTAAAAATAAGTTAAGGCCCTGAACACATCTATAATAGAGATATGGGGCGAGACGCGGTCTGACTAGGCCAAGAGACGCAAATTTTTGGTCAGCTTTATGACCACTGACATTACACTATGTTAGAGAATGTTTGTGCAAAATTTGGAGTTTGTAGCTTATGGGGACAAATTAAGGTCCTAAATATGGTCTTTGAGGGGGACCCAGTCTTAAAGGCGCGTAATCACCCTGTAGGCAACTTTTTTAGAGGTGCCTATTTTATTGTAAAAATTGAAAGATATACATAAGAAAACATTATCCTGAAAATTTTATTGAAAACTGACAACCAGAACATGTTCAAATGTTTCATAGAAATAACAAACTCACCCCAATTTCTCTTCGCCTACAGAACCGCCATTGCATTTCACTGCACGAATCATGCGATAATAAACGCACGGCAAAATCGATCACATGGTTGCTGGATTCATGCCATTACAGAAAAAATAATGAATGAGGGAGAGTATCCGTAGCTGTGTTTCCATCGTAATGCTTTTATAAATGTATCCACAAAGTTCCGAACATGATAAATCAGATAAATCAATCGAAGTTTCTGTGTTATTCTTTATTATTTAAACGTTTTAACTTACTGAAATCAGACTTCTTTGCAACACTGACCACTTCTTGTTGTTGTTTCTGAAGACAGCTTCGCCTCGCTAGCTGTCTTACTTCTTGATTATTTTCCTTTGTTCAAACAGTTAGTCGTTTCCTTATGGAGAATACCTAAATTTTCAGAATTTCCCCTTTCATGCTCTCAATTTAATTATCTCCATAGTGCTTCAACTATCTTCAACTATCACAATAAGCATTCTCCCCCGTTGGGTTTTTTGGCTTATAATATGCAGTAATCCCGGTCATGCTAATAAAAAAAAAAGACCGTGATAAGCATTAATTATCATAATTAATAACCACGAGGCAATGCTGCGATTTCTTCTTTCTGTTTTGTTTTGTCTGGTCTCCAAAAACAATGACGAAGAAAATAGAAGAAAATTAAATCTAAGTGGAGAAAGTGATACGGATGTTTTTACGCGCGGCCACTTTTTTAAACAGAACCAAAATTTCTTTCCACTTTTTGATGCCATGTTTTGCAAAGAAAAAACAAGCCAAAAAGAACAGCATGGTGAACGGAGCCTACCATATTGGCGATTTTATCGAACTCCATCTCAGAGCTCATTTAAAGTTAAGGCCGTTTGTTTACCTACGGTTTCACACGAACTTTTTCCGACGGCCCGCTTATTAGACAAGAATAAAGGGGGATTTTCACGAAGCGAATTGAACGGCGAATTCGACGGCGAATTGTATCTGAGCATGCGCAGTTTTGTTTGTTTTGATTTTGCACAAAACTGCGCATGCTCAGATACAATTCGCCGTCGAATTTGCCGTTCAATTCGCTTCGTGAAAATCCCCCTTAAGAGATCAACAAGATCGTTAAATATGGCGGCTGGAAAAAAACCCCAATAAATTCAAGATATTAAAGTACCATTATTTCCATTTCTAGTACGTTTTACACCCTCAAATTTTCAGGAAAGTTATAACTCCGTCTGAACTTTGAAATAAATAAATAAAATATATATGTTAATTTTTTTCGATAAGGGTGATTACGCGCCTTTAAGAACCAATTTTTCGG
Organism: Hydractinia echinata; assembly: GCA_030067915.1. Lineage (NCBI taxonomy): Eukaryota > Metazoa > Cnidaria > Hydrozoa > Anthoathecata > Hydractiniidae > Hydractinia > Hydractinia echinata. The sequence goes on along the minus strand of JASGCC010003902.1, from coordinate 1,903 downwards.
TAAGCTTTATCATTTTTCAGATTCTCTCATATAATGACACACGTTACTAACTTTTAAGCTTTGAGAATTATGGGACCAAATAGGAGTCTCGAATTAGGGTAATTTTAGGGGCCTGGGACCCAAACGCCCCCAAATTGGGTCAGCTGACCATGTGATTTTTGTTGTCCATGATACTACCAACCTATTTAGAGGGTCAAACCTTTTGTAGAAAATGGGACCTAAAGTTCTGTTATGAGCTCCTGGACTATTAAGATCTAGCGCTACTAATGTTGTATTTATTATAGTGTAGTTAGGTCTAGCTTAAGATAAACGTATTTCATATTCCTGTACAAGTTACCGACTCACACCCCTAGGTGGCTAGTGGTTGGAAACGAAACTTCAGGAACAAAAAGTTGTTTAATGGCGCGCCGTTTATTCATTTTTGTGCAAAAGGCGCATATTTCGCTTTCCGTACAAAAGTTTGACTGATTTTTTCTGCCATTATGAGTCTTATCCCACATGTGTTGGATGTTGGATGGTTACTGGTTACTTGTCGTGGATTTTAATGTATGTATTTAGTCCTTATCTTAGTCTTTCAACTATGGTTTTACATTGATTTAATATCATTTTGGAGCTTAAAACATATTATTGATTGCATCAATTATAAAGGAACTTATAGCTAGCTAGCTATAGCTAGCTAAATTAGGTGCATTTTGAAAATTCATTCTGTAGACTTTGATTCTATTTTTTATTCCATTTTATTCTATTTCTAAAGTTTTTACCAGTGATGCTAATGATTTTGTATCTCCATTATGATGATACGATCATCTTGAAATTTGTCATTTCAGATGATTCTTCACCCCAAAAGTCTTGATTTGACATCAATCAAATATAATTGTAAACACAAGGTTTCACTTTATTATAGACAACAACATCATTGGTTACATCACAAATTTATCGCCAATGAAGTCCAGAATTTTGCATTTGTTATGTTTTTGAGATTTTTCAAATCGAAGAGAAATAAGCTGCGTGTAGGAGCTTTTATATTATTTAGTATGTATGTGTAGAGCCTAGCGTATCTCACATTGGAAAAAAAAACACATCACAGAAGTGTTGTTTCTTTGTTTTTATTATATATATACTTATATATATATAGTTAATTGTGTATTCTTTTGTTATTCATGGTTTTTGAAAACAATTTATTAAAAGAAAATAAATAAAAAATATTGCTGATATTTTTTTATAGTAAAAGTTCTTTATATACAGTGTTTTTTTAATCGACATCACCCTCTATATGCAAGTACTGCTGCTACCCCTTATAATAGAACATTTCCACAAAAGCGTAGATAGTTGAAAACCTTCTTGTTTCAACTGACAGAAGGTCAGAATAGCCTTCTGGCAGTTGTGAGTGTTTAAGCCGTCCACTTTCTTGCATAGGCAGATTTTAACCATGTTCTAATTGATTTATTAGGATTGGATTGTGTGTTCAAACCGACAGGTTTTCTTGTTTTGTTTTGTTTTTGTCTTTTTCGTTGTTCTTGTGGTTTTAAAACATTCGCGCTTCAGTTATTTTCAGCTCTCCATCTGATTGCTTATCCTTTGTGTACTACTATCGAGAACAATAAAAGATGGAGTGCGATATAATACATCCTTTGTTTCATAACTTTTTTATTTTTAATTAGTTTTAACTCTCCATCTGACTGAGTTGCGTGTATAATTTTAAAGGAACTATATATATAAACGAAATATAAGTGTCGGAGAGACTATCGAATATCTCGAGCAGATATTCGATATCGGATATCTGCTGAGATATTCGACTCTCGGCTAACGACTGCACGAATATCCAAAAATATTAGGGAGCTTGCACAAACCCCTATTTTACGAGCGTCTGGGGCGCGGAAATCGGTCCCGATCGTCCGTCCGT
>JASGCC010003901.1:0-21995 GCA_030067915.1 Hydractinia echinata | reverse complement strand
CTACAAAAAGCTTTCGATACCATCAACCACTCCATACTTTTGGAAAAATTAGGAACTCTTGGATTTTCAAATGAAGTAATTCTTTGGTTCAGGTCTTACCTTGCAAACAGAACATTTTGTGTGTCAATAGATAACTTATCATCTAATCCAGGTAAACTGGAATGTGGTGTTCCCCAAGGTTCTATCTTAGGTCCACTTCTGTTCTTACTTTATGTAAACGATATGCCACAAGCTTTAGTAAAATGTGATCTTTTTCTCTATGCAGATGATTCATGTCTCTTATTTCAACACAAAGACATAAGTGAGATGGAAAATGCTCTTAATACAGACTTTAGTAATTTATGTGATTGGTTTGTGGACAACAAACTCAGCATACACTTTGGTGAAGATAAAACTAAGTCTATCCTTTTTGCCTCCAGGGGAAAAATTAAGAAATCAGAAAAACTTAATATTTCCTACAATGGAGTAGAAATCAAGCAGCATACGAAAGTTGAATATCTTGGTTGCATCTTTGACCAAGCACTGTCTGGTGAGTCAATGGCCTTACATGTGATTAACAAAATTAATGGCAAAATTAAATTTCTTTATCGCTAAAGCTCATTTTTGAACAAGGATCTGTGACGACTTCTTTGTAACTCTTTAATTCAACCACATTTCGACTATGCCAGTACTGTGTGGTATCCAAACCTGACAAAAGTTTTGAAAAAGAAGCTCCAGGTTACTCAAAACAAATGTGTTCGCTTCTGTTTACAAAAAAAGTAGCAGATCACATGTAGGTGCTACGGATTTTAAGGAAATAAATTGGCTACCAGTTGGCGAAAGGTTTAAAGTATGCGTAAACAATCATGCATATAAATATTTTCAGAAAAAATGTCCTCTGTACATGTCTGATGTATTTATTCCATCAAGTCATAGAAGAGCTTCGACTCGTTCATCATTCCAGAGGCTTGAACAATCTTGTGTAAAAACATCCCAAGGTCAACAGTGTCTTTCCTACCTTGGACCCTCCTTATGGAATACTCTTCCTGAGGGTCTTAAAAGATCTAGTACTACAAACAGTTTTAAACACAACCTAAAAAAGCACTATTTTGATGTTATAACGAGAAGGGACTCAGATGATTTTGTGAATTAAATTCATATAATCTTTTGATACTCTTTTCGTTTTCGTTTTGCTTATCTATTTTTTTTTCTATAAGGGTAGAAATGGACCACAATGGAAATCTCGCCTTGGCTTGTTTTGTGTTATCCAGCCATCAAACATATCAACACTCAGGAAAATTGCATTTAATTTTATTTTATAATATAGTTTATTATTTTATTTATTTATTTGTTTTCGATTTCTTTTTCTCTGTAAATATTTTTAACGATTTTATAATGATGGCAAATATAACTTACTTACTTACTTACGTTTCCGCAAAATGTCACATTTTTTTTCACGTATGTAAAAAATCATGTACATAAAAAATACTGATATTTATATAAATTTACTATTTTTTTAATTCATCTATTTTATTATCAAAGTTTTTTCCTGTGTAGTTATTTTATCTTACAAACTTATTCAAAACACAGTACAATGTTATCTACAATGTTTCTTTTTATTGGCGTCGCACCAAAAGTAAAGATCAGAAAAATAAAAAAAACAAGACACACCCCCATAATAATCATTTGATCTTAAGTGTTAAAATTTAGATGTGGCATTTAAAACTAATGTTTGTAAAGTTTTTTTGGTCAGTTAGGTTTCGTTAGGGTTAAACCTAAAATATAATATTTAAGTTTTCTTGGCATAAAAATAAACAACATAATAATTATCACAGATAATATCAGCGATGTAGGGAAGATTCTTCTGTAATGTTTATATAATTTTGTTATCCATTTATATCTCAGCAATGTGTAGGATAAAATGAATTGCAGCAATGAAAAGGAGATAGTAGCATATGTCTTATTAATAATTGTATTTTTAATTTATTTTTCATATTTTCGGTTGCTTGAAGGTAGCAAAAATAAAAAATACATTCAATTTTAATGTTTTTTAATATATTCAACAGCAATTAATAATTAAGTCCTGGGTACTAGGTTGTGAAATACATGTCAATAACAAATAGAAATGATACCTGTCATACTGTTCTATTATCAGAAGAAAATCATTTTAATGTGCTCAATGTGATTGCAATGATATAAATAGATTAGAATAGCATTTAAGACAAAAAATGTTCTTCTGGATTGTGTTGCAGAGAGAGCGTGGAAATCGTAATAGGAGCACTTGCGTATATACGTGATCGTGTACGCAGTTATATTAACGTACGTGTTTTATCCTGTGGGCACTATATTCAAGTTCGGAAATCAAAATCACCAGCTAGCCAAACTTTTGTGGAAGTGGAGGAGCAGTTAAAGACTCAGCTATTATCCCATTTCTCAGAATTTGGCGCGCCTTTGCGTGTGCAAGAGCGAGCGCTTGCCCCTTATTGATAGGCCTGATTAGCATATCCTTCATGGGAGATTATAAGTAAGGCAGCATAGAGAATTCATACTTAAAATTACATAGCATGGCATTACAGCCCTTAAAATTAGAATTTTTTTACGTCGGCAATAAAACTGCCGACGTGAGATACATTTCAACTGATTTGCGTCGGCATTGCATCGGCAATATTTTTTTGTAGTGAAATTTTTCAGCTGGCAATAACTTTCGTCATTCACCTTTTATTAGGGCTAGACCTCTCATAAATTCGATGCATTGATCTCCTAAGACGATGACAAATGGGAATGGAGTACAAGTCTTATTGACATACCTTCCTACCTTTCGTTAGGTTAATAGTTCACTGCCAACTGGCTTTTTATGTTTCGAGATGAACTCATTAGGTTAGGGCATCATTAGGTTGTATATCGCAGAAGTCGCCGGTGACATGCTTCGAAAATGCTTGTCACCGGCACAGTTTAACATGAAGCAAAACTGTACAGGAGACTCAATTGTTAGAGTCTTAGCAGAACATCTCTCCTCACAAAACCGAGGGCAGGGCTGACTTATTGCCTGCTGTGTCGTGTGGGAGAAAGAACTTTGGGACTTCTTTTTAATATGATATACAATTTTTTCAATTATTATTATGAATCGAAGGGTACCACAGTATTTCTGTAGCCTGAATGATTTTAGTTAGTGATAATGGCTTAACTTACTGAAAATCGAATGTAATTATTTTGTAGTCGCAATGAGTGGGAGTAACTCAAACAAAACCAAAATTATTGTTATTTAAAATTTTCACAACAAAATTACGTCGACAATTTTTTGGCCGACGCAACTACGGTTTCTTCGTATTTTACATCGGCAATTACGTCGGCAGTGCCGAATGCCGACGCTAATTTTAAGGGCTGCATTAAACATCTGTCATGGCAAATACCAATCAATTATCACAGATAGAACAAAGGCATATATAGTTTGTACCTCACCGCACAAATCAATTGCCATTTTATCCAAGTCAGTTTTGAGTTTATTTAATTGCTCATCTGATATTCCTTTGCTGTTCTCCAACTTTAACACAGGAGGGCTAAACATAAACAGAATTAGATATCCCTTTGCAAACTAAGACAGAGAAAACCTTCAAATACATGTCTTATGAATATTAATTGAACAACAAAGAAACATAACAATATGGATAAAATAGTCACACAAGAAATGGTACAGTATGTGGAAAGCCTTAAAATAAAGGCACCAAGAGAAAATCATTGCTGTGGTGGTTATTGCCATGGGTAATTTTTTAGGCTTTGTAATAAATAAACGTGTCTTGAGATGTTTCCTAATTAAAAGCTCTACTGCAATTATTTATTTTCATAATAAATTCTCCAAGCATTTATTTTTTTGAAATGTTGGTCTACAAGTAGTACTTGAGATGCATGGAAACAAAATCACACATTTTGGAACTCATATCACTGAAAGTGCTGGCAAAATGTAAAAAAAAAGAATATAAAAAACATACTTGGTTGGATACGAAGAGGTATATTTTACTCGTAAATCTAATTTTGCATGGACATCCTTTCCGACAATACTTTGAAGTGGAGTCAGTTTCAAAGTTATCTCAGGAGGAAAGTTTCCCTAAAAATGGTAAAAATATGGTAAAATTTTGTGAAGCTAACAAAAAAAGTGTTAAATACTTCATGTTAATACATGATTGCTATTCACAAATAATAAAAATTACAAGTTTTTTTTAGGTTTTTAGGACTTTCAGTAAACCTACTGGATAATGACTGTATATAACTTAAACAATAACAACATTTGGATTTAGTGAACAGATTTAAAGTTGATGATATTATCTCCTTAAGTTTTCAATCAATTAGGCTAATAAAAGGAAAAATCGAAAAGATGAAAGTAATATTTCATTTTAATAGACAAAAGGTAAGAATAACAGTTAAACAAAAAAAATAAAACTTTTTTAAGGATTTTTAAAAATATAAAGAAGTTCTAGAAGCCTTTCTGTAGTAATATTAGATACTGTAAATAAAAAACTCACTTGGCTATGATCAACATAATCATCCATGTAAATAGCCTGTATGGCTTGCAATTCTTCTTCTTGCATTTCTTTTAGAGCATATGCCATTGTTAAGAAATGTACACAACTCACATTTTGAAAACCAATCAAATCTTTCTAAAATACAATATATAGTTTATACTTTTTTTGTAACTTGCGTAAGTACTCATGGCGCTAATCCGAAAAGACTCACATGAGGAATTTTGAAATTAAACAGTTTGCTGCAAGAAAAACTTTTTTGTTGTGCTAGAAACTTTTGGCACACTAAAACACCACCGTAGTTAGGTAAAAAAATACCGAAACAGGACCGCATAATGCTGAAAAATTGCTCTAGTTCGCTTGAAAACGTTTGAAACAGGTCTGTGGAAGGCCAATGCGGCACTTTTTTTGCTTAAAAATTGTCAATACGGTAACATAGAAGGCTAAAACAGTGCTGTAGGTTGCTTGAAAATTATCAAAACAAGGCTAATACCGTGCCTTGAGCAGGTGAGGTATAGTGATAGTGAAAATGTGTAAAGTACTTGGACTACCTTGAAGAATTGTCTTCTAGAAGATTCTGATGATACCTGTGGGTGGACAAAAGGACCAGCTAGACATAGACAGACCTGGTGGTGGAATAATGACATTGACCATATATAAATGTGTAATAATAATAAGAAGAAGAAGAAGAAGAAGAAGAAGAAGCTTCTACTTGTACTTCCTTACTTAGGTAAGGTATCTTTGCAGACAAGAACTAGGCTACAGAATTTCATTAAAAGTAATCTTAATTGTTGTACCCTTTCTGTTATTTTTAGAACACACACTCGCCTCTCCAACTTTTTTCAGTATAAAGATCAAATGCCGAAAGAATTGATGTCCGGTGTCATATATAAATTTAAGTGCGGTGGCTGCAATGCCACCTATATAGGTGAGACATCGAGACATCTCAAATAAGCGAGCACCTTGGTGTTACACCATTAACAGGTAAGAAATCGTTGTCAACGCAACAATCCGCTATTAAAGACCATCTAAAACAATGCAACAACTACGTTCTGTCTCTTGACAATTTCAGCATTCTTGCGCATGGGAATAACCATTTCTCACTCGAAATCAAAGAGAGCCTTTTCATCTTCCGTGATAATCCTGTACTTAATAATAACATCAGGTCACCGCATTTGTATTTATTTAATTAGGCGTAATTTTCCATTGTTTACGTTTTGTAATATATATATATATATATATATATTTGCTTGAAGACTTGAAAACGGGTGTATGAACACCCGAAACCTTGTCAATACGTTGTATTTATTTTTTTGTTCAATGTTCCAAATGTCCATCTAGTTTCAATAATAATAATAATAAATATTTAAAGTGGCTAGCCCAGAAAATCACAAAAACCTATAGTTAGTGGATTGTTTCCACTGGGGGCCACTATAGAACAAAAAAGAAACAAAAAATGATAAACCATAGACTGCCTCAGCTCAATCAAACATAGTAACATTTATAATCTGTGAAAATTGAAAAGAAAAAGAATAAAAAACAAAAATTAAAAAGTTAAAAAGTGATCTCCATTAGAATTTGCCAAATACATTAGAGATGGAAGTCTTAAATGAAAGCAGACTTCCATTACAGGTCACTTGGCCTGGAAGATTATTCCACACTTTTGCAGCTCTAAATGGGAAGGCTTTTTTGCCAAATTCCGTGTTGACCAAGGGAAGTGTGAACCTGTTTTTTGAAGCTCCTCTTGTTTGATGATTATGACAGTTTTTTGCCAAAAGGAGTTTTGAGCGCATGTAATCAGGAGCAATGTGATTCACGGCTTTGAAAACTAATATGGCATCGTTTTTGATGAGTAAATTATTCAGTGAATATTCCCTCTCTTTCCCAAGAAAGGTACGGACACATTTTAACCGTTTTTCTAGTTTTCCCAATCTACCTTGGGTGGCACAAGCCCATGCCGAGGAGCAGTAGTTGAAATATGGCATGACAAGTGCATTAATTAAAAGGTTTTTTGTGTGAGGTGTTAAACAGGATGCAATGTTTCTAATTTTAGAATATTTAATTAGTATTTTTCTATTTATGTCATTAATGTGCTCTTCCCATTGCATTTTTTGATCAAATGTTACCCCAAGATATTTAACTTTTTCGCTCCTCTTGTGAAAAGAGGAAACTTTGGAAAGAGTGGAAGTCAGGTGGCAGTAAGAATATTTACTTAGAAGCTAAGCGTCGTGCTCATACAGCAGTGTATAAGGCAAAATCAGAAGCAGAGAGAAACAGATTTGCAGATGTGTTAAGGAGGGAAGATCAGTGCAATGAGGTGTTCAAGATAGCAAATCAAATGAAGAAGACTAATCAAGATGTTGTAGGTGAGAAGTGTATACATAACGATAAAGGTGTCTTGGCTAGCACAGAGGAGGAGGAAAAGCTAGCTTGGAAGAGTCATTATCACAGATTGCTTAACACTGAGTTTGATTGGGATGAGGATAATTTGCCTGATAATGATGATTGATGATGTTGTAGAAGGGCCAGCTATGCAGATCAAGACAGAATGGGCAGTAGAGGCTATTAGGAAAATGAAGATTGGTAAGGCTGCAGGAGTATCAGGTGTTGTTGCAGAGATGGTAAAAGCCTCTAAATATACTAAAATTGAGCTTATTACAAGTCTTGCTATTCAGATTATAAAGGATGGTGTTATCCCAAGTGACTGGCAGTCAAGTGTATTGGTGTTGTTTCAAGGGCAAGGGTGATGCATCAGAAAGAGGTAACTATAAAGGGTTGAATTTGGTTCATCAAGTAATGACAGTTATTGAAAGAGTGATTGATAAGTTACTTAGAGAAAGAATTAATATAGATAAGATGCAATTTAGTTTTGTTCCATGGTGTGGCACTACAGATGCAATATTTTTACTTAGACAGCTTCAGGAAAAATATTTAGGAAAGAGAAAGAATCTCTATTTTGCCTTTGTAGATTTAGAGAAGTCTTTTGATAGAGTGCCATGTAAAGTTATTTGATTGGCTATGAGAAAATTAGGTGTGGGTGAGTGGCTAGTTAAGATGGTACAGTCTATGTACAGCAAGGCTATGTTGATATTATGGTCATTTTCGTCTACATTTCTATAGCTTGTTCTTGATGATATTGTGTTAATGGTGGCAATGTTGATATTGCGATTTGTGTTAATTCTGTTGTTATCTTTCAGTAACCAATACAATAGTATTAGAGACTGGTGAAGCCTTCAAGTTACCTCATCAAGGTAAGGATCATTTAACAATGGTAGCAGAGTTAAAAGGTACAGATCAACTGGCCTGGTATTTATGATCATTGTGCGAGTGACATGTGAGTTGAAAGAAAGCAATTGAGGGCACACACCTGGATGTGTTCCTTGAGGTAAGAGAGATAACTTTCCCTTTTGTTGGCTATTTGTTGACACGTGTGTGTGCAAACCAATTGATGAAGTGGTTTGTGAACAATGGCAACAACAACATTGAAGGTTCCACCAGCATTTAAAGAGGATGATGACTATAGCAGTTGGAAGAACGATTTGGAGATCTGGCAGATGGCAGAACTACCAAAGAAAAAGCAAGGTCCAGCTGTATACCTGTCACTGACTGGTCGGGCACGGGAGGCAGTACGCGACCTGACACCTGCAGAAGTGGGATCACATGATGGTTTGGACAAGATTATATCTAAGCTAGATTCAATATATTTGAAAGATGAAAGCACAAGAGCATTTATTGCTTTTAAAGTGTTTTATGACTATAAGAGGAATAGTGGAGACAAATTTCCTGATTTTATTGTGCAGTTTGAGAAGCTCTACAATAAGATATCCAAATATGATATGGCATTGCCTGAAGCTGTCAGGGCATATTTTCTTCTCACAGCTGCGAATATGTCTGAAGAAAATGAAAAACTGGCTCGTACAACTTGTGCAGAACTCAAGTATAAGAATATGAAGGACACAATCATGAAGATATTTGGAGAACTGAACACAGCAGAAGACGCTGCACATTTGGGAGCTCTTCCTGTGAAACAGGAATGCTTATATGGAAATCTTCATACTGATACCAAGGACAGTTTGTCAAGGAATACACGTTCAAGAATGAATCCTGTTGATAAGGATGGGAAACTCATGAGGTGCCATGAATGTGACTCAACAAGACATTTTGCTAATAAATGTCCTCATAGAAATCAAGAGCAAAGAGGTTTCAGATCACGGAACAATAGACCTACAGAAAAGAAACAAGATGTAAATGAGATCCATATCACCCTTTTTGCAGCCTCTCCAGACCAAAGGCAATATTGTCTTGTTGGAGAATCCTTTGGTAGAGGTGTCTTGGATTCTGGCTGTACAAAGACAGTGGCTGGGGAGAAATGGATGGATGAATATCTTGCGACTCTCTCTGAATCAGATAAAAATGCTGTAGTTTCAAATAGTACTGATTCTATATATAGATTTGGTGATGGAAAGGAAGTGAAAGCTACAAGAAATCTAATAATACCAGTTATTCTAGGTGGCAAGAAGTATAAATTGTCTGTTGACATAGTAGAGATTGAAATACCACTACTGATTAGTCGTAGTACCATGAAGTCTCTCAGTATGAAGTTAGATTTTACCAGTGACTTGGCCCTTATTGGGAAGGAAAGAATTGACTTAATATGTACCACAACAGGACACTATTGTCTTCCACTAACACACTAGCTCAAAAAGGAACGAAAATCATTCTACATGGAGAAAATTTGAAAAATATTAGTAAGACAGAGAAAATGAAGAAAGCTATGAAACTGCACCGCCAATTCGCTCATGCTGGCAAAGATAAGCTACTCAAACTTGTAAAGGATAGTAATTTGTATGACAAGGAATTTTTGTCATGCATCGAAGAATGTTGCAATGATTGTGAAATATGTCACAAATATAAAAGGCCATACAGTAGACCAGTTGTGGGTATACCTCTGGCAAACGCTTTTAATCAAGTAATATGTATGGATTTAAAGGTTTATGAACATAATAAACAACACATCTTACATATCATTGATGCTGCAACTCGTTACTCTGCTGGATGTCTTATCAAATCGAAACATAAAGATGTCATTGTCAGTAGAGCGTTTAGATTTTGGATTGCATACTTCGGATCACCAAGTACAATCTTGACTGACAATGGTGGTGAATTTTCGAATGAGGTTTTACAAGAAATGAATGAAAAGCTCAATATTGAGACAAAAACAACAGCAGGCGAATCTCCTTTCAGCAATGGTATTGTGGAAAGACATAATAAAATTCTGGCAGAGACCATGTTCAAGACAATTGAAGATACGAAGTGTGAACCAGACGTAGCACTAGCATGGGCCCTCAGCGCAAAGAATTCTTTACAGAATCATGGTGGCTACAGCCCAAACCAATTGGTATTTGGCCATAATGTGAACACACCCACTATTCTGACAGATCATTTACCAGCATTGGAGCCAACTACGTCAAGTGAAATAGTGAGAAAAAATCTATCTGCTCTGCATAAGGCAAGGGAGAATTTCATTAAAGCAGAATCCAGTGAGAGAATTAAAAGAGCGCTGAGACATAATGTTAGAACATATTCTGATGAGACGTATTTGAATGGGGAAAAAGTCTTCTACAAGCGCAAAAACACCAAGGGTTGGAAAGGTCCAGGTGTGGTTTTGGGACAAGATGGTCAAATGGTGCTTGTCAGACATGGTGGTAACTTTTACCGAGTGCATCCCTGTCAGTTGATGAAACATAGCCAAAATTATAAAGTTAGTGAATTCAAGTCAGATCATGTCAAGAGGAAGGAAGGCCATTTGAATGAGTTGCGTGATATGAACGATAGCGTCAATGATTGTGATGATGATGATTGTGATGATGATTGTGATGATGATTGTGATGATGATTGTGATGATGATTGTGATGATGATTGTGATGATGATTGTGATGATGATTGTGATGATGATTGTGATGATGATTGTGATGATGATTGTGATGATGATTGTGATGATGATTGTGATGATGATTGTGATGATGATTGTGATGATGATTGTGATGATGATTGTGATGATGATTGTGATGATGATGATGATGATGATGATGATGATGATTGTGATGATGATGTGATGATGATTGTGATGATTGATTTGTGATGATGATTGTGATTGTGATTGTGATTGTGATTGTGATTGTGATTGTGATTGTGATTGTGATTGTGATGATGATGATGATATGATGATGATGATGATGATGATGATGATGATGATGATGATGATGATGATGATGATGATGATGATGATGATGATGATGATTCTGAAGATGTGGAGCAATATCATGAAGAACAAGCTAGAAATGTAGACGAAAATGACCAAGAAGATTCTGGCACAAGTGAAAATGAAGTTGAGGAAGACAGGGATACTCATAAAAATAATGAAACTGAAGAAGACGAAGGTAATGGTTGTACAAGTGACATTTTCAGAAGACCATCTACAGAATCCAAGAAAGTTGAATCGAAACCAAAAGCAAAATCATACATCAAATACAATCTAAATGGAAGATGGTATCGTGCAAGAGTTCTCTCAGCACAACCCAAAAGAAGTGGCACTTATAATTGGAATGATGTGTCCAAATGGGTCGAGCTGGAAAATCCGGAATTCCCCGTCTATATGTGTGATGTCGATATGTTTTCACAGGAAGTAGTTGATGCGAAGGAGAGAGAATTGCAGAATTTAAAAGAAAATGATGTCTTCGAAAAAGTTCCAGACACTGGTTAAACAACTGTATCAAGCAAATGGGTCATAACTGAGAAGTTCAAAGGTGAAAAAAGGGTTGTGAAAGCTAGATTGGTGGCTAGAGGCTTTGAAGAAAATTCACAATCGTTGAGAACAGATTCTCCAACTTGTGGCAAACAAAGTCTTCGACTTGCTATGGCTATCATAGTTAGCAATGATCGGCAGATCAATTCACTTGATATCACTGCAGCTTTTCTTCAGGGAGATGCTATTGAAAGAGAACTGTTTCTACAACCACCAAACGACACATTGTCATTGGGAACAGTGTGGAAACTAAAGAGATGTTTGTATGGGTTAAACGATGCATCTAGAGCATGGTACAAACGAGTGAGAAGTGAAATGTTGAAACTTGGTGGTGAAATGTGTACCTACGACCCTGCTGTGTTTTACTGGTATAGAGGCAAGCAAATCACTGGAATTCTTGTTTGCCATGTTGATGACTTTGTGTATGGTGGTAGTCCAGCTTTCCACAAAGATGTTATTGCTAAACTTTTCGAAACGTTCAAAATCAGTACGCAATCAAGCTCAACCTTCAAGTATCTAGGATTAGATGTTGATCAATTTAAAAGCAAAATTAAGATTAATCAAGTGAGCTATATAGAGTCTTTGATAACTGTTAATATTGAAAATGATGTTAACAATGAACGAAAATTGACTAGCAAGGAAAAGACCATGCTGAGATCGTTGAGTGGGCAAATTGCTTGGGTGGCCGGACAAACCCGCTTCGATGTGGCTTATGATAGTTGCCAAACGTCTAATTACGGCAAGGAACCTACAGTTCAAAATTTGAAAGATGCCAACAAGATTATTCGAAAAATTAAGAGCAAGCATGTTGCAATAACCATTGCCAAAATTGCAAATATGAAAAATTGTGAAATTATTTGCTACACAGATGCAACTCATGCCAGTTTGAAGTGTGGATCATCACAAGGTGCATTCATCATATTTGTGAAACACCTAAGCGAAGTTATACCAATCTGCTGGCAATCAAAGAAACTACAAAGGGTAACCAAAAGCCCAATTGCTTCAGAAACACTTGCTCTGAGTGAAGGAGCTGATGTCATACAGCAAATCTGCAAGTTGAAGAAGGTTCCAAAGATCACTTGTGTTATCGACAACAAGTCATTATTTGAAACCTTGAAAACGACAAATGTCACAAAGGATTTGAGACTGCGAGTTGATATAGCCAGATTGAGGCAGATGGTGGAACAAGATGAGATTACTGTCAAGTGGGTTGAAGGAAAACACCAATTAGCCGACTGCTTGACAAAACATGGAGCGTCTCCAAACAAGTTGCTTGAGGTTTTGGAGACATCCAAAATATCTCTACAATAATTGATTATAGTGATTACCGTTGTGTTTTTTGATGATTTTAATTTGTTTGTCATGGTGACTGTGACAAACAGTTGCAGCATGCGATTTGATATTCTACTTGTGTTGGCTTTAAAAATGTGTTAATGGTGGCAATGTTGATATTGCGATTTGTGTTAATTCTGTTGTTATCTTTCAGTAACCAATACAATAGTATTAGAGACTGGTGAAGCCTTCAAGTTACCTCATCAAGGTAAGGATCATTTAACAGGCTAGAAGTCAGGATTAACAATTCACTTAGTGATGAATTTAGTGCAAATTTTGGTGTACATCAGGGTTCTTTACTTAGTCCTTTGTTGTTTGTTTTAGCCCTGGAAGCGCTGTTGATGGAGTTCAGAACAGGTTGTACATAGGAGTTATTGTATGCGGATGATTTGGTTCTCATAGCGCAGACCATTTCTTGAATAAAACTACGCCAGAGCTACAAAAAGCACCCGCTAAAAAAATTACGAGTGCTATGGTGTGCGAAAAAATCGCACTCGTAAGCAAAATTTACAAGTGCGATGTGAATATCTGCAAGTGTGATTCACACTTAACTATTTTTTGTTTACCACAACGTTATATGTTATTTAAGCTGTATAGAAATGAATTTTGTGAAACATATTAATCATGAGTGCAAAGTTGAAACAACGTTGATGTGTTGGCAGATTTGCTATATGTTTTTGGCATTAAATATATTTCTAGACATTTTTTATTTCTCTTTCCCCTTTTAAAAATATTTTTTAAACTTTATTCAACATGTTTTTTCTTTGGTATTACATAAGGAGAAAATTCGTCCGAAAGCTGTATTAAGGTACAGGACACCTAACCTATCCCATGTTCTGGTTATATTTAACTAGCATGGGTGCGCAATCTTCTCGCAGTATTCTCTGTGACGATGAAGGTCGGACTGACTTGTGGCATGGTTCCAAATGGTCTTCCGTCTTTCAATCGAGTCTCAGTGTAATACACCAGCCGAGCATAAGAGTGTCAGCATGAAGGAAAGGGGCCGACTTTAATGTTCTCTATACTTTTTAAACAAAATCAATCACGAAGAAATGAATGTTACATAATCAGCCTAATAGCCTTTTTCATCACTCTATAATATTTTAGAAAGGTTAAGAGCTGACATTCAGTTTGCATGCAAGCATTGCAAAGGTGAGGTTATAGACAATGAAGTTGTGGCGCCGTAGATTAGTGGTTATATAGCTCTCGTACTTTGTGCGGGAGACCGGGGTTCGATTCCTCTTGACGGCGATTCAACATGGGCAAGTGAATGTTACTATAGCCCTGGGTTAACCCAAGCCATGTGAGAGAAATTGTGGAGATGGCACACTGTGTGGGCCGTTGGATGTTGCCGGGAGTTGTATAGTAGAGCGCGGGCCCTAATTGGGTCTGCGTAGCTCAAAATGAGCATTAAATACTCTAGGACTCTCCATCTAAGCCATGGCCCCTCTTGGAAATAATAGACAGGGTATATCCCTCGATATTTGTGAGGCTAGCCATGTAAAATATGCACATCTATCTATCTATCTAAGTATTCCCAGCTTTAAGGATGTACAACAGTGGCTCCTTAGAAATAGTCGAGAACTTCTGTTACTTGGGTGATATGTTGGGTAGTGAGGGGGGTGTTGGAAGAAGTTACTTGCAGAATAGGTTCTGCTTGGAAAAGTTTAGAGAGTTACGTCCTTTGTTGACTAACAGAGTCTTGTCAATTGGGGTAAAAGGTAGGTTGTATGAGGCCTGTAAGAAGTGTTATGTTGTATGGTAGTGAGACATGCGGAGTGAAGCATAAAGATCTTGACTGTTTAGAAAGAAATATGAGAATAGTTAGGTGGATGTGTAACACCAGTCTAAGAGACAGAAAGAGACAGAAAGAGGTCAGATGAGCTAAGAAGCAGGCTAGGTATTCGTAGCATTAAAGATGTTATCCAGATAAGAATATTGAGTTGGTTGGGACACTTGGAAAGAATGGAGGAGGATAATTGGGTAAGAAAGTGTAGAGACTTGATAGTTCCTGGGACAAAGCCCAGAGGTAGACCGAGAAAGACTTGCAGGAGGTAATAAGGACAGACTTGATGCAAAGTAATTTGATTTTAGATCTAACACAGTCTAGATCAGATTGGAAGAGGATCATTAATATACCCCGTCCAACCCATGCTAGCATGGAAAACGGACGTTAAGCAGAGAATGATGATGATGATGAGCGTTTCGAGCGAAACAATGCTCATTTTCAAGTAAACATAATGTCAAATGTTTCAGTATATATACATACTATATATTGATAAATAATAAAACGATATATTCCTAATGCGAGATAATCTGCTATTAAACAATAACATCAGATCGGTTCCTTTATATTTATTTAATAAACCATTATGGTTTATTTATTTCTCACATTGGTATTGTTAAGACATGCAAATTATCGCTGTATAGTCACGATCTGTAGCACATCTAATAACGTTAGACACATTGAATAGGTGAGTTAGGTGTGACGTAATGTTTTGATTTTGCATCAAGAACAATGGACATGTGCACGCATATGCACACTCAAGAAATTTTCATAGACGCGTTTTCACGTGATACCTTTAAAGCCAATCATAGGCCAGTATGCAGATTATTTGTAATTATAGCCACCATTATGAACTGGGGTAAGCATGCCATAAGCATGCCTTTTATATGATAAAACTTTTATAAGTTCAAGACTGGATCATGCAAGGATATCTTTCTTTTCTGGCTTCAAATCTTTAATATGTTTTAAATATATAGTGGTTAATCTTCGCCAATTGGCTACATTTTATAGTGCATTTTCCAGTAATTTTCTTTTTAATTAAGGTATCAACTGTGAAGGTTTGACCTCACAGTAAAAAGTCCATGTTTTACCCTATCCAAGAGTATAAACAACAGACCGTGACAATAGATAAAGGTTAAAAAAAAACACTAACGCTAAAATTGGTAAATTCTGCTCTTGAACAGAGGATAATAGTCGAGAAAAAACAATTCTATTTCACTTTCGATCTCATATTCTATTCCTAAAAATCTACAAATTAGCGTTAATAGCCAATTTGCCCTATGTGGTCCTTCTTTTCTTGCCTGTCAGGATGCACGTGCATATACAGAACTTTTTAAACATTCGCATATGATCTAATATCAATGCAATTAAAAACAAATCTTAATACGAAGGATCAATGTAGAAGTCATGTGTCGACTATCGAACTTTAGACATTGATAATTAAGTGTACGCTTTAGTAGGCAAGAGTTTGTTGATTTTAATGGTATTTTTAGCAATTATGTTCAATCGTTTTAAGGGGCCGTCACATCGTGGGCGCATTTATTTTATTTATTTATTTGTAAAATATTTATACAGGATGTCATTTCAGTTGAAAACTGCTTTCTAAAAATTAGTTATTAGATATAGCTATATATAGTTAATACACTATTAAAATCTGTAATAGAAAAAAAATTTTAAACTAAAGAAATGTTCTGATGGAGCATTGCATGAATAAAGGCATGGTTTGCTACTCTTAAATATATTTTGAAACAAATTATAAAAGATATAGCTAGCTGCGCTATAGCTAAACATTTGTAAAACAAAGAGAGAAAGGCGTCTTGAAAAAAAGAAACACTTAAGGTCACTTTAGATAACAAATTACAAAATAATTTGGATTTTGCCAGGCTAATTTTTTTCAAGTTAGCTAGGGGTTTAAATTTAGCTTTCAAGCACAACGACGACGTTATTATTTAACTAAGAATAATAGTCGTTCATTTTTTTGGGACCCGGTTTTCTTCCTCAGTAAACGCAGCTAGCTAACTGGCTACCTTTTCGGCGGATCAATATTCCCTATGCAACTAGCTTAGGTAGCTAGCTAAAGCTTAGTTATAAAGTAAAATAAGAAACACAAGATTAAAATAAATAAAACAATATTGAAAGTCAAAGTTGTTTCATATTTTTTCTGCGCCATTTTAAGTCGGGAGTTACGGGACAGAAGCGCTTTGCATTTGCCGCCAGTGAACCTTTGCACCTTCTGTGCAGAGGAGAGACCCCCGGGTGATGAATTTTAACATACACACGCGTCATCATTACGAGTTTCACTGAGAGGCGGTGTTGCTTATATTCCCCAGACCTCTCACGCAAATCGAAAGGCAAAATAATGCAGCATATTAAACTTGGTTTCCAATAGCCTAAATTTTGTTGCACAACAGCTGAACAACAGTTGCTTAACTTTACAACTTTTTTTGGAAACAATTGTTGTACAACAAAAACGAAACAATAGATGTTGCACAACAATTATGGATTTTATTGGAAACGTTAGTTAATACAAAAGTGTAATAACTGGTGTTTCCAACTTGGTATCACCGCGCAACCTTGTTCCCAGTGCTTTTTGTCTCTCACTGACGCTTCACCCCTTGCTCGTCAACAAACATACAAAAGGATATAGCAGGTCCTGGGATCGAGGTTGAACACCACAAACGCTATTTTCAAAAATTTGTCGGTGGCGCCTCACGCAGTCACAAATAATTTTTATTTTAGATGTGATCAGCTTGGAGAAGTTAACTTAAAAATTATTTTTGGATATTTCATAGAAGATAAGAGTCAACAATTTCAAAATTTGTAGGTTCGTTCAGTTTTTGTTTTTTTTCAATTTTTATTTATCAACTCTATATTAGGCAAAGCACTGATTTTGCCTATCCTAAATTCTGCAAATTTCAGAACAATGTAGTAATATGCAAAAATATTTTCCGCAAAATAATGCATCTCGGGACCACACATCCCGCGAATAATTTGTACCATTGAGGTAGTTTCTGCATAGGCGGGGAATTAAAATCATTCGTCGGGGGGCTATCCTCCTACGGCTGACATACGAAATTGAGCCAGATAGATCTTTTCATATTTTTATCAGTAAATTTGTACTATCGCACGGGTACGCGAGTCTATGTGCATTTCATAGAATACTAATACAATACACTTCTGCAAAAGCAAGATCACTATATTAAAATGCTCACTGTATTTGAGCCAAAGATGGCAGCTGCTAGTAACGACGGGCGACTTCCCGTGGAATTTACACAGTATATTCTTGTAAAGCTCGTTTGACTGTACGGATTTCCAATAGATTTATGTAGAAAAAACGAAAAACTATTAAAAAGCTTTGTTAGCAGTACTATATACAGGCGTAATCGTTAGATTTAACAACTTTCTCTTTAACAAAGTGTCATGACAGAAATTTATAAAATCAACAATCAATCAATAAAACGCATTGTCATCAGTCTTTCCCGTTTTCTTTCGGCGAAGGTGAACGCGAACGTTGTTCCCGCGATCTTGATCTCGAACGGCTGCTACTATGTGACTTCTTCGGCGAGGCTGATCTCTTCGGAGATCTTGAACGGCGTGCCGGGCTTCGTGATGGACTTCTTCTTTTTCCTCGGCTTCTTGATCGAGAGCGTGATCGTGAGCGTGATGGACTTCTTCTGCGTCTCCTGCACAAAGAGAAAATAATTAGTAAAGTTTAGTACTAAAACATAAATTAAATGATGCTGAAGAAAAACCGTGTGATTTTAACAATTGTCTTGACATGCAGAGTCGTGACACCATCAAAAAATGAATACGGAAATAATTGGGTGCCGAATTCTTGTGAGAAATTTGTTGAAAGAAGATTTCTTAAGAGTCCTAATATTTCGGGAAAAAAGAATTTGAGAAAATTATTATAAATCTTTTTTTAAAAAAAAAGAATACCTGCGAGAATTTATTTTCGCGCGAGTGAAAATCTGCTTCGTGACAATTAACTCTCAAGGTAATTTGTATATGTAATCGCACGTTTACGAGTGCAATTAGGAAATAATCGAACGAGTATTTTTTTTGCTTTTAATTTTCCGAGTCCGTTAGGACGAGGATAAATTTAAAAAGCAAAAAAATTAGAGTTTGATTATTTCCAATTTCACGAGTTAACGTTCGATTAGAGCTAATTACACAATGAACTATTTTTGTAAGAGTAGCACAGGATGTCAATTTCAATGTTTTGATTTTTTTATTACCGATTTATAATTAGTTCGATTCATTGTAAAGATATCTTTTTTTGACTTTTCATAAAACGGAGAAAATAAATATTTATGGGTATGAATCCAAAAGCAACAGTAATTATTTTAAACGACAAGTAAACGCTTTAGAAAATTTTTTTTTTTCTATATCATGTTTTATTTCTCTTGTTCAGATTTAATGAGCCTTATTGTTTTATGACCTTTAACTGGGGGTTTTCTGCAGATTTACGCGTAAAAACGGTAACAAGTTAAGCAAAGCCTTCTTTTCATAGTAAGGACGATAATAACAGCAAAAAAGCATCACTCACCTAGGTGGTGTTCTGCTACGACTTCTTGAATATCTACCTCCTCGTTTCCTAGCAGAAAACAAAACAAAACATCACACAAAAGCAACAGCATAGCCAGAAAAAATATTTACATTTATAACGACAAATTTAATTTCCTAGTAGCAATTTTTTAACTCACCCGCCATAACCTCCACCACCTCTTCCACCATAGTAGGAACCTGTATCCTCTTTCGTTCTCATTTGCCCAGCGCTAAAAGTAAAAATCGCAAGTTTATTTAAAGGCATGTCTGTGATTATTAATGCTAGATGGAACCAACTGTAACATCGTTAATTATAAAGATCTGTGGTGGCATGAACTCACTCTTTCGATCTCCTTCAGCATATTGAACATCGAGTTCTCTTCCTAGAAGTCTTGTACGTTGTTCGTAATGTAAGGCATCTTCAGCATCTCTTATATCCTCATATGTGGAAGCTTACGGTTAAGAAAACCTACACACTTGACAAATTACCTGTTTACGTTTACTGAATATCATGAAATAAGACAACTACCTGGCTATCCCACTTGCATGATCTGTACTTGAAAAGGTCTTACTTAAGGCTTGGCTTGACTTTGTTTTACTTAAATTCTGTACGAATAAAATTCTGTATTTCTGTAAAATTCTGGGATCAAATCTGTGCATACTTTTCTTTCTTTCTCACGGCTCAAATTTCTTGAGTCTTGAGACGAACCTTTGCAGACAGATTGCACCTTAAGGAACACTGTATACTGTGAAATGGGGACTTTGGCTCGTCTGTAAGAAGCTCTGTTCTCTCAAATCTGTAAAATAGGAATTGGTCTCTATAAGAATGCTTGCAGGCTTTTATTTGACAGCTTTGTCTTGGGTCTTTGGATCTTGGACTGACTTTTAGCACTTAGGTGTGTTTGCATCTGTCAGTAGAAAACTTGATTATGTCTTGTCTCAACTCACAGAACACAATTCAAAACTAAAACAAACACAAACGCACATCAGAAAATGTACTTTATTGGGAGAAATTTTAATGATTAGGGCTAACCACAAAATATGGCCTGATCTCACTGTTTTTATAGAATAATCAAACTAAAAACACTTTGCCAAAGAAATGTACCGTGTCTTTTTTGGTAGTTTGCAGTAAAAAATATCTTTTACAGGGCGAAGATTTCAAACTAGCCTTCATAAAAGTTTAGCCAATATAAAGGTTTACTCCAAAATTTGAAAAATGTTTAAAAAGTATCAATAACCTATATAAGTGAAAAGGATATTGAACATAAGCAAATCCACGAACGTCTCGAGTGTAGTAGTCTAGTGGTATATAGATATCACGAATAGACCATCATTTGGCAAAAGATTTCGTCGTAAGTCTTCCGGTCTAAAAAACAAAAAACATTTGGTAACATAGGGGATTTAAATCCTGATTATAACATATGCAAAAATCAGTGAATAACATTTACTAAGGTCAATGGTGTTGGTCCTGGAAACCCCCAATTTTCCCACCTCCAGTGTGGCCCTCAGATTTTGGCCGTTTTGTGACTGGAGGTGGGATGGTTATGGTTTTTCCAGAAATAGAAACTAGATAAAACTTGTAAATTTCATCTGAATACGATTTTTTCAGAAATTTCTGAGAATGGCTCATGAGCTACCAAAAACAATACTAGATTAGCTAGTATGTTAGGATTGGCTTGTGTTAGGTTTTTTCTTCACAATAGAACTGCAATGATCCTTAAACCTGAGTGTGTGATCATCAAGTTTGTTAGAAAAGCACGACTTTCTGGATTTTTGAAGTAAGCAATCGCACAATTGTTAGGTTTGAAACATTACTTTAAAACGCTGTAGAATTAAAACGTCAGGAAAAAAACTTGACGTTTGTGGGTGGGTTTTCAAGTGTGACATTTCTTCCGTGGCAATTTGGACCTTTAAGAACCTTAAAAAAATGATAATCTACAAAACCTAGACCTGGGGAGTCCTAGAGTATTTAATGCTCATTTTGTGCTACGCAAACTCATTAGGGTCCGTGCTCTAACAAACAATTCCATGCAACATCCGATGGCCCACAAGGGGGTCAAACCCTGGTCTCCTGCACAAAGTACAAGAGTTATAACTAAAATATAAAGCTAAAACTTTTATATATTATGCTTTAAAAATTATCGTTCTTTCGTAGGTTTATCTCTAGCACGAGGGTGCCGACTTGCCGAAAACGCTGTAATATGTTAGGCGTTTTTTCGGGGTTTTTTTTCAAGGTTTTCGTCTGTAACCGCCCGGAAAACACGTTCTTAATTTTGTTTACTAACCCTCCGTCATAACCAGAGATTTACGTCTAACATCCACTACCACTGCTCGACATTGAAAGAATAAATTAGCTATACATCATGGTAATAAATGTTTAAAAAAATGTTGTTTCGGGTTTCTCCAGGCGAAACTTTGAGTTTTTTTTTAAAACGCCGGAAGTCGCTGACAGCCCCCGTGGTTTTTGCGGCATTTCCGGTGAGTCGGCACCCTCGTTCTCTAGCTACATCTGCGTTGCAGCTTTTATATGATGCTTAGAAATTCTTGTTATTTAAAAGTGCATATCTTTGCATCTGGATTGCAACTATTATATGATTTAAAATTCTTTTGCTTTAAATTGCGTATCTGTGTTGCAGATTTTATGTAATGGTCGAAAATTCTCGTTCTTATTTTATTTTTAAATTCTAATTTTAAAGTTTACGAAAAAGCATCAAAGATATAAATTATATAGCAGGAAAATCTTACCTCGTACCACTACCTAAATTTCGAAGGTATAAGGAAGTATTGGGCGGTCTAGCATATCTGTTTGACATGACTATAAAATTCTTTTGATTTGAACAACACAACAACCCTTGTTCAACACGAAATGGCAGAAAGAAAGGAAACCGAGAAGAACAAAGTTAAAAGCTGCAATAAGCGAGTATACCCCCAAAGCGTGTCTAGAAGAGAATCTCAGGAATACAAATTATAGTATAAAAGCCAACTTGCATTCTGTAAATTTTGGGCGTAAAAAACCAACGGATCACGGAGA
>JASGCC010003900.1:0-21997 GCA_030067915.1 Hydractinia echinata | reverse complement strand
GTTGATCGTCATGCGCTTTTGCAGGAACCGTAGTTCGTTATGCGCATCGTGCAACGCCTCGGAATAATATTCTTGCACTTCGAGCATGTACCCGTGCCCGTTCTTCCTGACCAGCTTTGCAATTTGCTTTGCCGTAAATCTATCGGTCTTAGGGACCCAATTGAAGTCATGTGTTGGCAGTTCCTCAGTCATGGCCCACTCATAGAGGTTTATTTATTTATTTATTTATTTATTTATTTATTTATTTATTTATTTATTTATTTATTTATTTATTTATTTATTTATTTATTTATTTATTATTTATTTATTTATTTATTTATTTATTTATTTATTTATTTATTTATTTATTATTTATTTATTTATTTATTTATTTATTTATTTATTTATTTATTTATTTATTTATTTATTTATTTATTTATTTATTTATTTATTTATTTATTTATTTATTTATTTATTTATTTATTTATTTATTTATTTATTTATTTATTTATTTATTTATTTATTTATTTATTTATTTATTTATTTATTTATTTATTTATTTATTTATTTATTTATTTATTTATTTATTTATTTATTTATTTATTTATTTATTTATTTATTTATTTATTTATTTATTTATTTATTTATTTATTTACCATCAAATCGGGTTCCATATAAAAATATGGTTCTTCTCCCTATAAATTAAAAATACAAATGAAAATTTATTAATATATAATACAATAATACAATTCTAAAATTACCATAAAACTTAAAATCACGAGGTAAAATTGTGTCGCATTAATGCACAGGGAAAAGAAAATTAGAAAGATGGGTACATAAGAAAAAAAGGTGTAGTCACAATAATTAAAGAAATCGAAAAATTATTGAGACAAAGAATTGAGGGAGCCAATATGATAAGCTAGAGTAAAATTATGTCCCAAGAATCTTATAGCTAAGGCTTTATCTAAATAAAACGTTTTAGAATCTTTAGATAAACGTTTGTACCTTTGTTTTTTTCAAAGGTTTTCAGGAAGTGCATCAAATATTCCTGCTTGATCTTGAAACGTTTTGCTATCTCCAATGCTAACAGTTGGTTCTCGAGAAGATGATCGCAAATTTCTTCTAGGCTCGTGAAATTCAACCTTTAAGTAGGCTGGACATTCTGGGTGGTTGGCAACGAGTTACAGCAGGTACGAGGATTCTTTGGCTGGAGTATACTCATCACCCATATACTTGTTGTTGGCCTTGACACAGCGATGTACTGCTTGTGTGATCCCTCCACGAATACTCTTTTCAATCATAAGGAGCATATCAAGACCTCAAGTTCTATTCCCGTATTCTTGAGTGCTGCTTTCCAGGCTAGGCCCAAGGAAGTGTAGAAGTGTGCAGGATCCAGCTTCTAGGTTATTAGTGCCGCTTACTTCTGTCGACACTAGCTTTCTTCCTATCGTTGGCATGGTTTCTCTTTGAGATCTGATCTCTGAAATCTGATTAGTATTTTTAAACTATTAATGAATTCTCATAATATGTTATTATATGTTCCGTGTTATTAAAGATAATTTTTTCCTATATATACGGAGAATTACCCAGGGTTGCTCGACGTTGTCCATCGTTTTGGCTAGCGCTGTAACCTGTGAACGCGACACAACTGAACTTCGCGGTTTGAAGCTAAGGAATCATGACTTGGAACTAAAGACAATGCAAAGAAATGCCATCAGTAGTGCAAGGGAAAGAAGAGGAAGTTTTTAACAATTTTTTTAATTGGATTTACAAGAATTTGAGGCAAGACAGACGTCCCAGAAATTCTCAATGATGACCGCAAGGAGTAGCACATCAGTGGCGAGGTAGGTATCGTGATAGAGTGTAGCCTGGTGGCCCTCTGGGGTGCTGCAGTTCTTCCATAAATTTTGGGCATGCTCGTAGTCTTCGTCGGAGTTGTGATATAGAATGCTTCCTTCTCCAAGGCGTTCCCATCCATTCAAATACTCGTATATACGCCCTTGCGTCGCGTCAGCTTGAATAGCTCTTCTTGCTTGACGAACCATCGGAGATTTCTGCACTGCTTATCACTCAGGTTACTTGACAGTTTGTCTAGACTCAATGGCATAAATGTACTGCAATCGTTGAACCTGAGCTCTTTTTCTCTATCACCTGCTCTCCGTCCAAGTTCGTCATGTCTCCTAGCGGCACATCGACTTTCACGTTTAAGCTGTTGTACTATTTCGAGTTCTACGCGATACAGCCTATGTCTTGTGTGTTATATATTTTTCGTCGAGTTCTCTGATGAACAGATGCGCATCGTGACTGCTCAAGTTGTGAAGGATGATAGGAATGTGCTTGGGAATCTTACATTTCAGATTGCAGTCGTATTGCGCTGCGCCTCGGTATAGACCTGTGTAGTGACAGCGATTGCTTTAATTGGATTTACAAGAATTTGAGGCACCCCACAATGAGAATTAAAGAACAGAAACTCCTTTCTGATGTCCGATGATGAGAGATGGCCACATCTGGATAATATTTACTTTGTGATTTTCCACATCTGGATAATATTTACTTTGTGATTTTAAGCTACCTATTACCATGCCAGCACTCCAGGGGCACATTTGTTATTAAATAATTAAGTACAAGTAGCTATATTACATTATGTTTATGTAGCTAACTACATAAAAGATTTTTATAGTATTCTGTCATTTGAAATAAAGATAGCTAGCTATTTTGGACCTCCCATAACAGTGAACAGTCAAGACTTGAGTATATAGCTAGTTAGGTGTGCAAGGCATTGCGTGTTGGTTAAATATGTTGTTACGACAAACAGAAACCTATTTTTCCTAAAAAAATTTCTGCAAATGTTCAGGTTTCTTTTATGAAATAACAAAATTTGGGAAACTATAGCAAGAAGTGATATTAAGTTGTAATGGGAAGACCTGAAGTCTCAGTCCAGGTTAAGACTTAGCACAGGGTAAACTGTGTCACACGTAGGGCACTTAGTATATAATGTGTTACAAATCCAGTGGAGCGCTTATAGCAATACAGCATTAAAGGTGTAATATATTATTCATAAACCAACATTCACAGGACTTATGATGAAGCCTATTGTTACTTCTCCAAAGCAAATACAGTTGCTTAGCATTTCTCACTTTGCAGAATAAGTTTCTGTGGATATTCAAAAGTGTGAGCGATTAGTGCAAGTAATCGTGTTGCAGATCCAGGCGGACACAAAAATAACTTTCTAACACCTTTGTATTTACACAGTATAAAATTTAGTCATATTGACGAAGAACTGCTTTGTTCATCATTAACATACTGCCTGGCAGTGAGCGGGATTTGATCCGCGGTCCCCAGAACTGGGAGCCACAGACGAACCCACTATACTACGTGCGGCAATATGTTAGTGATGAACTCAGATAGTTTACCCGGATGGGGTGTATACATAGGTGAATTTTTATCATAGCACATCCGTATAGGTCATAAAATTTAGATGGAATATTTGGCACTGTGCTCAGAAGCACATTTCCACTTTCTCTGGGCTGGATAAGGTATTTGGTCCTAAACCTAGGACACAATTTATGTCTGACTTATTTTAATCCTGAGAATCACTTTTGTTTTCTGTACATGTAGCTTGTCAAAATTGATATGCTGTCAAAAACAGTTTATCGGCGTCTCCGAGAATGGCTAAATTCCGGAACTGAGAAACTATGATAGTAGTGAAAATGTTTTTTAGGTTCATTTGATCAAACTGGTCTAAAAACATATAATACTAAGTTACAAGTCATTATTTCAATTTTTACTGAAGTTATAGGACTTTACCTGTACAAAAAGCATAGTTTTTCATACCGCTGACACCAAAATGCAGGGACTAATTGGTTTAAAATTATTTTATAATATTTTGATAAAAAACTTACTCTTTATGTGTTTTTATTTTGTTGCATAACTTATATGACAATAGGGTAAGAACGAAAAATTTACACACTCTGTGGGATATTGGTTTTAAACCTAAAAATTGCTCAGTGAGAAATTTGAAATATTATAAATCACAAAAACCGCAAAAGTTCATTTTGAAAAATTTATAATTTTAGATAATGCGAAAGTAATCCTCATAAAGTTTTTTTCTGATGTTCTTTTATAAAGAAATCTTCCACATTTTCCATATGGGGTAACTTGAGAAACAATATGTGTAATATAGGGTTAAAAACTGTGATGTAATTTTTCTTCTTAAGTTTTGACTTTTGAGCCAGCTAAAAAGCTCAGCCTTGTCCTTTCATACTTAGTCTAGCTAGCTATAGCGAAAAAGTTTAATATTTAAACTTGACCCAATTTCACTTAGTATTAACTAATAAATGCTAGTTTATTCCTAAATGTAGCTATAGGGTAGCTAAGCTACTTAAAAACAACACCAAACAACATCGAGGCTGTTCTCTTTTGTAAACATACCCGGTGGTATTTCTGTATAAGTACCAAATTTTATGTGTACATTCCTTGTGCTAATGAGTGTAATCAAAGTGCCCTGTACATAGATCCGAAAAATTTGTGTCATTGGCTCATTTTTTACGAATGACACTACGTAAAAAAAAACCGTGCTTTACTATTTCCCGTAACTTGTACTAAGATTTGCTTGTGATATCTATCGGAATTAATTGTGTTTAATTTTTTATAGATAAATATTTTGTTGCGTTATATGAGGTTTGTGTGTATGTGTGTGTGTATGACTCGTGATGTTTGACTGTAACTGATAGTGATTTTTAATAACTACTTTTTATGTTTGTATGTTGCCTATTGGGCACAAGCGTTTGTTTTTTATTTATATTGTTGCTTGCTTACTCAGCTTAAGGCGCGTTTGTATTTTCCCGATTATAGTTTAATTTATTTTATTTTGTAAATAACTTCTTATTTTGGTTTCCAGCCGTTGGAAATATATGTCTTAAAACGCGTCTAAACATTCGTGATAGCCTTTGTGTCCGGCGCTCACATAGGTGTCAAGACAGACGTCCCGGAAATTTTCAATGATGACCGCAAGGAGTAGCACATCAGTGGCGAGGTAGGTATCGTGATAGAGTGTAGCCTGGTGGCCCTCTGGGTGCTGCAGTTCTTCCATAAATTTTGGGCATGCTCGTAGTCTTCGTCGCAGTTGTGATATAGAATGCTTCCTTCTCCGAGACGTTCCCATCCATTCAAATACTCGTATATACGCCCTTGCGTCGCGTCAGCTTGAATAGCTCTTCTTGCTTGACGAACCATCGGAGATTTCTGCACTGTAAATCCGCTCTGTGGTAGAGCTGGATTTTCTACATGTTTCTGGATCTGCGCGAACATAGTATCCAGCACATCATCTACAATACTACCCTGAAAAACGGAGGTTAGATTGCTGTATAAGACCTTGCCTATCCTTGTGTATGGATCGTCGGACCCAGGTACCTGCTCTCCTCTTACGCGTCAGGCTGGAAGGCTAACACTATCTTCTTCTTCCACATTATACAAATAGACAGCTGTACGTTTGTACATGTTATTAATAAGTTATTTTTTCAGTTTTTGTAAGAAAAAATATGCAGAAGCTTTCCTATAAAGATTTGTCCTCATATAGATGGAGGATTGTGACACAGAAATTTTGCCCTGATATTTACTCTTAAAGGCGCGTAATCACCCTTATCGAAAAAAATTAACATATACATTTTTTATATTTATTTCAAAGTTCAGACGGAGTTATGACTTTCCTGAAAATTTGAGGATATAAAACCTACTAGAAATGGAAATAATGGTACTTCAATATCTTGAATTTATTGTTGTTTTTTTTCAGCCGCCATATTTAACGATCTTGTTGATCTCTTATTCTCGTCTAATAAGCGGGCCGTCGCAAAATGTTCGTGTGAAACCGTAGGTAAACAAACGGCCTTATCTTTAAATGAGCACTGAGATGGAGTTCGATAAAATCGCCATTAATGGTAGGCTCCGTTCACGCTGTTCTTTTTGGCTTGTTTTTCTTTGTAAAACATGGCATCAAAAAGTGGAAAGAAATTTTGGTTCTGTTTAAAAAAGTGGCCGCGCGTAAAAACATCCGTATCACTTTCTCCACTTAGATTTAATTTTCTTCTATTCTATTCGCCATTTTTTTTGGAGACCAGACAAAACAAAACAGAAAGAAGAAATCACAACATTGCCTCGTGGTTATTAATTATGATAATTAATGCTTATCACGCTCTTTCTTTTTTAATAGCATGACCGGGATTATTGCATAGTATAAGTTAAAAAAACCAACGGGGGAGAATGCTCATTGTGATAGTTGAAGATAGTTGAAGCACTATGGAGATAATTAAATTTAGAGCATGAAAGGGGAAATTTAGGTATTCTAATTGTCTAGATCTGATACTGTCTCCATAAGGAAACGACTAACTGTTTGAACAAAGGAAAATAATCAAAAAGTAAGACAGCTAGCGAGGCGAAGCTGTCTTCAGAAACAACAACAAGAAGTGGTCAGTGTTGCAAAGAAGTCTGATTTCAGTAAGTTAAAACGTTTAAATTATAAAGAATAACACAGAAACTTCGATTGATTTATCTGATTTATCATGTTCGCATGGTTGCTGGATACATTTATAAAAGCATTACGATGGAAACACAGCTACACAGATGCTCTCCCTTATTCATTATTTTTGCTTTTATGGCATGAATCCAGCAAACCATGTGATCGATTTTGCCGTGCGTTTATTATCGCATGATTCGTGCAATGGCGGTTCTGTAGGCGAAGAGAAATTGGGGTGAGTTTGTTATTTCTATGAAACATTTGAACATGTTCTGGTTGTCAGTTTTCAATAAAATTTTCAGGATAATTTTTTCTTATGTATATCTTTCAATTTTACAATAAAATAGGCACCTCTAAAAAAAGTTGCCTACAGGGTGATTACGCGCCTTTAATAAAGGATTGTTAAACAAGATAAGCGCCAACAAAAAGGAAGCAAAAAAATCTTAACCTTAGATTTCATTAAATTCGCTATAGCTGCAAAAAACCTCTAGCATGACTTTTCACATTTCCGTTTTGATTGTGCTTAATCGATACAATAACATAATTTCATATTTGGATGGCTGATAAAACATCAAATTATTAACTTGGCTTTTTCATGAAATAGTCACTGACGGGCATTAAAGTAACCACTATTTAAATAACTAAACATTTAGCAACAGAATTTCATGTAAAAAAGAAACTACAGGCGGAGAAAAGTGAATTACATTGTGTTTTCCACTTCGTTGTATTGTTTCTATGGTTGTATGAGGGATAAACTGCGCAGATTTTTGTTTAAAAAAATGATCGTGTCTTGCCATGAAAAGTTTTATGGACTATAAAGGAATCCTTAACAGTAATTGAATGTGTATTAATTGCAGTAATCTTTGCTTTGGGAGTTTCACAATGCGGTGCTTTCCGTTAATTTATTCCCGTCCAGTTATTGACACTCCGAGAATCGATTTACTAACATCTGAAATTACCTATCAGTCACAAGAGAAATTTAATCAAATTTTTCATTATTGCATGCTTGTCGAATAGTTAAGAAAACATTTTCGATAAACCGTTCCAAAATTTCTGGCGCATTTTCCAGGTTATTTAAGAGAATAGAATTCCTGCAGGCTGTTTTTAACAATTTTACTCAATGAGAAAGAAATGCGTCCTAAACTCGATTATGATATCTATATAATAATAAGCCAGTTCCGTGTCTCTGTGACAGGCAAAGTTGATATCGTCATTTTCCTTTGATGTTGCCGAAATTCTCTTGAAGTCGCCGAAAAAATTATGTCCATTTTGTTAGCGGGTTTACTTTGTTTACGTCACGTGATGAAAACAATTTGATTTGCTGAAATAAATTTAACGGCTAACTTTCCAAAAATGGTGTCCCTCGACACGGAAAAAAACACAAAAGAAAGGTTCCTTCGTCTTGAAAAAAGTGATTCAGAGAAAGAAAACTCTAAGTAAAGAAGTAGAAGTAGAAAAATAAAGTGAAGAGCGGAGCTAGGAAGTAGTAAAGTAAAGTTAGAAGTAAACTCTAAGTAAAGAAGTAGAAGTAGAAAAATAAAGTTGAAAGCCACAAGAAGTTACTTCGGAAGTGAAGAGTGGAGCTAGGAAGTAGTAAAGTAAAGTTAGAAGTACAAAATGAATGCTAGAGTTTCAAGTGAATTGGAATTGAGAAAAAGTAAGAACTTTTATATTTTTAGACGTTCCGTTTTTATATGTAACGCACTTAAAATTGTCAAAAAGAATCGCATTCTCAAAAAAAATCCATTGGAGCTTCAAATTTATATTTTACCGCGTTTTTTATAAAAAAGCCAGCATTTGTTTACAATGGTTTTGCATAATTAATGTCCTAAAATTCAAAAATGCTGCATAAAGCTGTTAGCTGGCAAATGTGCCAGCGAAATGGAAAGTTTTGGTTTGTTGAAATAACTGCAAATGTCATAATTTTTACATTGCTATTGTTTTCCTCTATATGTGTTGTACTAAGGCATAAATAGCTAGCTATAGACGTAGCTAAGTATCCCCAGCTTAAGTATATTTAACTGGGTGTCTTAGGTATTGTTTTGTTAGCTAGCTAGCTAATGTCAATGTTAGCTTCAAGGCTCCATCCCATAGCTAGCTCTAATCTATGAGTTTTGTTGTTATTCCTCTTTTTTAGGTATTTATAGCTACCTTAGTAGTCAAACTTCTCTTCTTTTTTGAACACGAATTATGATGTAACAAGCTAGCTACAAAATCTTTCTTGAACTTTTAGGATACTGTGACACATTTTTATGCCCATAGAGAATAATTTTTTCACATTTCCTGTAAACCTTACAAGGGGACCACAATATGACAAGTGGAACGAATTTTATAGAATTTAAAGTGTGTGTGTTAAGTTATTTTTTATTGTTTTGTTTCGTCATCCTGTTAAACTTTTGTCAGCCTACATGTAAAATGCCAGGTTTTTTTACAGGGGTTTTTGACATTTGATTGGAAATTTATATACGTGGGTTTATACGTGGATTAAAAAAATTTGTCAGTTCATATTGTTCGTGTTGCAAAATGCTGTTTTTTGAAATTTTGTGTAATCTTTTTGGAAATAGACCACATGCAATATATATACTAAAAGAACAAATCTTTGTAGAATCAGACTTCACTGTAAGCTGTTGCAAAGCTGATGTCTTATCGGTAAAAATAACAGCCATCGTTTACTAATTAAGTAAAAAATAAAACGAGTTTGAAAGTTAAAAAGTATATATATATTTATTTGTTAAGCTTTTCGTACAATGTAAGTACATCTTAAGACTATATAAACAACTTTGTCTTTATATTTCTTATTATAAACTATTGTTTGGGAGAACTAACTGTATGTGATGTAATTTTTGCTGGAAGAAAATTCCATGGTTTCACGTTTTTGATTTTCTTGAGAATTTTACAAAATTTTGTAGGGATAAATGTTTGCTGATGATAAAAAAATTACTTAATGTTCTGACTGAAACTGTTTTTGTTTTTTATATTTTGTAATCTAAATGGGTGGACTGTATGCACTGAAATCACTGATTTTTTTTAAATTTTGATGTGTTTCATAACCTTTTTGTGGAAGATTAATGGGTAATGGCAATATACGACATGCTGAATGAACTTATTTTTGTTGATTTAGATGTGTTTCTCAAAAACCGATCTGTTTTACATTTTGTGTAATCTTTTGTTTACGAACCGTATACAATGTTTCCAAAATAATGATCTTTTTTTATTCAATTTTATTCTTTGCTTATTGATTTTTTGACATTTAGGTTCAAAATTGTTGGTAAAGGGCAGTACGGATCATCATATTAAAAAGAAAAATTTTGTGTTCTTAACTGGTTTGATTTTTACATTTTGTGTAAATTTTTGTGGGAGAGGATGTTATGCAACTGAAATGACTGATTTTTCTAGATTTAAATTTGATGTTTTCCAAACTATGGCTTTTTCATATTTTTGTATTAAGCTTTTAAGGGAAAGACAATGTTTATAATGTGTAAAGACCTTATTTTTGTTGATTTGTGCTAACCTCTTGCAGGCCACCTTTTTGACATTTCAGAATAAAATAGTGAGGGTTTTCAACATAATCACTTATAAGATGTACATATTTGAGATGCGTTATTTCTAACATTGTTATTATCCGTGTTGTGACTGTCGGTGTTGTAACTGTCGGTGTTCTTACTGTCGGTTTGATGGGTGTTGTGAGTGTTGGTGTTGTGAGTGTCGTTGTTGTAACTTTTTATCAACTAGATTTTGCACCTTGCAAGCTGTTCTTTTTTTATTTGTGTAAGATTTGACATTTGACATTTTGTGTAAGATTTTAAGAACATTTTTTTTTGTATATGCACTGCTGACGTCAGCAAAACATCTAAAAGCAACCTATTTTTTCAATGGCCTATTGCCTAAGTGGATTTTTCCACGGGCCTTATCGACTAGTCTATATAATAATACGCTAAGTGTGTCTGTGTGTCTGTAACAGGCAAAATGGATTATATTTTTTACAATTTTCTTTAAAAGCGTCTATAATGTATCCCCTATAACAATGTTCTGTATTTTATAAACGTTTTGTTGACGATTTTGATTGGCTAAAACAAATCATGTGATAAAATAAAGTGACTTCATTAGTTGGGAATTTTATTACATGCGAATTTAAATTTACCGTGACGGGAGCTTTGTTATAAATTGTTATACGAGTAAGTCACAGGCAATTAACGTTGTTATTATAGTTGTCAATTTCGTTCAAAAGTTTTAATTCATTGTCCGTACTTTTTTATTGAAATTGACAACAAAGCACTTTCCTCCAGGGGTTTTCGTTTAAAACGTTTCAGCCTTCTTAATGAAATTGCTAACAAACATTTTTGTGATAAGAAGCACAATAAATTTTAAAAAGACAATTAGTGGATTATTCCACGGGTTTAAATAACTAGTCTATATAATAATACGCCAGTTCCGTGTGTCTGTAACAGGCAAAGTGGATGTTTGTTTTTTCTAAAGAAACAGCCGCGATAACATGTCACTTTTGCTAAACTTTTATTTTATTCTGTCTTTGCGTGCAAAATTTTTGTTTTAAAAAAGTCACGGTTAATTTATTTTATTGTTCTCATAAAAACCTTTGTTGTAATTATGTAAACTTTATTACACAAAAGTCACGGGTAATTAATTTTTATTATTCCCTTAAGCACGTGTCTATTGTCTACTGTAATATGAAAACATATTGGTTTTATTTATTCCCGCTTGAATGGAATTAACAACAAAACGTTTTGACGAAAAGAACAATGAATTTTATGGTTAATTTCGCTCACTATTTTGCTGTTTTTTATTCGTTATCTATAGTGGATTATTCCACGGGACTAAATACTAGTCTATATAATAATACGCCAGTTCCGTGTGTCTGTAACAGGCAAAGTGGATGTGTTGTTTTTTCTAAAGAAAACAGCCGCCGGTAACATGTCACTTTTGCTAAACTTTTATTTTTATTCTGTCTTTTGTGCTTTTTCAAATTGATTTAAAATTTTGTTTTAAAAAAGTCACGGTTAATTTATTTTATTGTTCTCATAAAAATTCCTTGTGTAATGATGTAAACTTTATTACACAAAAGTCACGGGTAATTAATTTTTATTATTCCCTTAAGCACGTGTCTATTGTCTACTGTTATATGAAAAACATATTGGTTTTATTTATCGTCACGGTAAATTTAAATTCGCATGTAATAAAATTTCCAACTGGACTTAGTTCGAATCCTGACCTAACCAAAATACTTTTTCTACACTTCATTTAACCATTAGAAGCATGCAAAAAAATTTTGAATCCTTCAAACATTTTATTTCGCAAACTAAACAGACGTTCAGCGTAATTTGCCTCACTGAGACATGGTTAACAAACGAAACCTTCAGTACAAATACACACTATGATTTAGCAGATTATAATGGTATCATTTTCAGCGCAGCACAAATAAAACAGGTGGTGGTATATGTATATTTGTGCATAACTCTCTCTCATTTAAAATGCGTGATGATCTTTCTGTTTCTAATCCTGACAATGAGATTCTTACAATAGAAATAGAAAATAAATGTGGTAAAAAATAACGTCATTAGTGTGACGTACCGGCCGCCCTACCGGAAATATTAACGAGTTTAAATTAAATTTAGATACTCATCTCGTATAATACATCGAGAGAACAAACGAGTTTTTCTAATTGGAGATTTCAACATAGATTCTTTAAAATATGACAACAATGCAAACATTCAAAATGTATTTAACACTCTCTTCTCCGTAGGGTTTATACCAATAATTAACAGACCAACACGGGTGACCAGTATATCTAACACAATAATTGACCACATATTTACTAACTCTCTTTTGAAAGCCACATCACGTCAGGTATCATAAAAACAGAATGTTTCTGACCACTTTCCAGTTTTCTTTACATGCAATGCTGCTAACGACACTCCATCCATGCAGCGAAAAAAAGATAATTTACAAAAGAAGTTTTTCTGAACCAGCAGTCCAGAAATTTTAGCTCTAGCGCAATCAAATTGGGAGCAAGTAGTAAACGGTAAAAGTGTTAATGACACGTACAATAAATTTATAGAGATCTTCTCTGGCCATTATAACCAATGCTTTCCATTAAAGAAATTTGTAATAAAAATAAATCTTTGTTATCGCCTTGGATGACGAAGGGATTAATTAAATCATCAAAATTAAAACAGAAACTGTATGTAAAGTACCTAAAATCTAAATCATTTAGAGATAAAGAAACTTATTTAAATTATAAAAACTTATTCGAGCGACTAAAAAAAAATATCCAAAAAACAGCACTACAATAGCGCATTAACACAATATAAAAAATGACGCAAAAAGAACGTGGCAAATAATAAAAGAAGTTATAGGTAAAAAACAAAATGTTTCAACATTGTCTTCCAGACAGGATCACATATGACAACAATATTATTGAAAACGATACTGAAATAGGTAACACATTTAACGATTTTTTGTAAATGTAGGACCAAATCTGGCTTCAAAGATTACAAGCAATGTGAACTATAAAAACTATATACCGAAATGTAAATTTAAAATACTAAAATGATGAACTTCAATTAGATGAATTAGAAAATGCATTTAAAGGCCTAAAAAAGGGTAAAGCTCCAGGTTACGACGATATTAGTAGTGATATAGTAATAAATTCTTCACATCGATTAAACACATTATATATCTTATTTTTAAACAATCATTTTCACAAGGCATATTTCCAGAGCTACTTAAAACTGCTAAAGTAATTCCAATACACAAATCAGGCGATACTGATTCGGTCTCAAATTACAGACCAATCTCGATATTGCCAGTATTTTCGAAGCTGTTGGAAAGAATTATGTATAACAGAGTGTTCGATTACTTTACTAAAAACTCCCTTTTCTATAACAAACAATTTGGCTTCCGTCAACAGCACTCGACAGAACATGCCATTATGCAACTTGTGGAAGATTTACACAATTCCTTTTTAAGCGGTAAATATACCCTGGGTGTATTTATTGACCTTTCAAAAGCTTTTGATACTGTTAATCATAAGATTTTACTAGAAAAACTACATGCATATGGTATAGACGGAATTACGTTAAAGTGGTTTGAAAGTTATTTATCTAATCGCACACAGTTTGTCAATGTTGGGAATGGCAAAAGAGCTAATAATCTGGTGATAAAATGTGGGGTCCCTCAGGCTCTATACTTGGGCCTCTCCTGTTTTTGATTTACATTAATGATCTTCATTATTCGACTCAAGTTCTAAATCCCATTATGTTTGCAGATGATACTAACCTTTTCTATTCTCATGAAAGATCTCAATACACTCTACAGAACTGTAAACAACGAACTTATAAAACTAACCAGACTGGTTTAAGGCAAATAAATTATCTCTAAATGTTAAAAAGACCAAATATACATTATTCCACCGAGCGCATAAAAAGAAAGAGACTACCAACAATATTACCGGAATTAAAAATCGGAGATTTCACAATCTCACGTGAAACAGAAACGAAGTTCCTGGGAGTTTTACTAGATGAGAATCTTACATGGCGGAAAACACATTGAAACTGTAAGTATAAAAACTTTTCAAATCTATTGGTGTTCTTTATAAAGCTCGACACCTCCTAAATAAAACATTGTCTAATAAATTTATATTTTTCATTCGTACATAGTCATATAAATTACGCAAATATAGTTTGGGGCAGCACTAATAAATCTAAACTTGAATCGATATATAAACGTCAAAAACACGCTGTAAGGACTATTCTTTTCCAAGACAAATTTACGCATAGCAAACCACTACTGCAGTCTATAAAAGCTTAAAATATTTTCCAGATAAATATTTTTCAGAACGTATGCTTTATGTATAAAATGAAAAAACAAATCTATACCCCCATAATTTCTAACATGTTTCAAGTAAGAGAAAGTAAATACTCAACCAGGTCATCTGGTCAGTACTATCCACCATACAGAAAAAACTAAGGCCAGTCAAGTTTTCAACTTCATATCGTGGTCCATATATCTGGAATAGCATACACAAAATTGATAGATTTGTACTTGACAATGAGCGATCCTTTAAAATGTTTTCAAAACAAAGTAAAAACATTTATATTACACAGATTGAACAATGAAGTCTTGTACTTTTAGATCTTTATTTATCTTTTGCAGGCATTTGTTATTTAGCATTTTTTTCATGCATATTTTTATATACAAGCGTCTTTATAGCAAGAGCATGATATGTTATTTCAACAGGTTCTCAATGATAAGACTAGTTATTTGTCTTCTGTGAGTTTCCTGGTTTACAAAGGTGTTTAGTTAGATAGCATTATTACATATTTTAATCTTGTAACAATTAAATTTATTGAATTTAATACTGTAACACTTTACTATTGTATATACCTTTGTTTACGAAAATATCTATCTATCTATCTATCTATTCCCGCTTGAATGAAATTAACAACAAAACGTTTTGACGAAAAGAACAATGAATTTTATTGCATGCTAATATAATTTACCGTGACAAGTGCTTTGTTATAAATTATTGTGCAGATAAGCCACAGGCAATTAACGTTGTTATTATTGTTATTTTGTTCAAAAGTTTTAATTCATTGTTCGTACTTTTTTATTGGAAATTGACAACAAATCACTTTGTGATATAAAATATAAATATATTTTAAATGTTCTTGAGTGGATTCCTCCAGAGGTTTTCGTTTAAAAATTTTTTTCAGCCTTCTTAATGAAATTGCTAACAAAAATTTTTGTGATAAAAAGTACAATCAATTTTAAAAAGAAATTAGTGGATTATTCCACGGGTTTAAATAACTAGTTTAAATAATAATGTGGTACACTTGGTAAAATGAAACAAAAAAGCCACATTTGTTAACAACAATGAACAAAAAAGGACACGTCAAAAACATGGCCCTGCTTTTAATTTAAGCCAGGCCTGCAACTCACAAAATCAACAACACGTAACATTATCTTTTAAGTTGTTGCTTTAAATTTTGCTTTTCTTCAGTGTTTTCTTTACTCAATATAAAAGTGATTTATATACATATATGGTGTGGCAGGACCACGTTGTAATTAATAGCGAGTAATTATTAAATAAATCACATTGGATACAGTCACTATTGTTTCTTGTCATATAAACATGCAGTTTCTGATTTAAGTATAATTTTTTTCATATATGAGAATACGTTTATCTGTTCGAAATTGCATTTACTAACTTTTCTTGCGTCCAATTAAACAGTTTACGGGAAAAGGCTTTTTTAAATAAGAATGTAATATTGAAGATGAACTTGAAAATATTCTATCAATAAAAATTGAAATTTCGCTTGCATCTTAAGTGGAATATCAGCAAAAAACAACGTACAGACTTATCTTATCATTGACGTAAGATGTCTTTTCTCAGCTGCCATATGAAGTATTTTCCTCCACAAAATCGATTTTTCTGTCTGTCAATTACACTGCTTAAACACAACAGGGTTTACTTTGTTTTTTAGATCTTTCAATCTGCACTGTGCTATGAATATGCTAAGAATATATCAAGGGATGATTTTTACCTAAAGATTAAGAATATTTATATTGAAGGCGAAAGACACTCAATGTCATCGCATATTGTGTCTACACTTTCAATCCATGAAATCATGACGTTATTCCGTACTAACATTGGGATGCATATTACAAATAGTAATAATTTCTCAATGGCTAATTTAGGAAAAACACAAAGTAACTAGGGTACGTGGTCACGTTCAAGTGTAGTTAAGTGGTAGCTTAGTGGAAACGTTTGAGAACATTAACTAAACATTGATCACAGCTATTATGAGATGTAGTGCAATCTATCTGGCAAGTTATCTGCAATATTCTTGATAGATAAACTTTGCAAATTATCAGTTGGATTTTATTGCGCCCTGTACCATGTGATTGTGGAAATTCAACGCAAAGATATTTAGAATAAACTTTTTGTGTCTTCCTTAAACTGATACATGGAGTTTTCTCTTTTAAGTTACTTTAAATTATGTTCTTCGAAGAGCAACAACAATATGTTACAGAAACGTTCAAAAAGATGAAGCATATCTTATTTAAGAAGCAGTTGGGTGTCACAAACACCGCCATTGGTTTTATACTTTACGGATGTGGAGATTTGACAGGACAGCTATGTATCGAGAAGCAAAAAAAAATTAACTACCGGAGATTATTTGCTTGTGGCTTTATGGGGTGGTGTGATTTCAGGTCTAAGTCATTTTTTTATTCAGGCTAATGCATTAACATTCCGTACTTCAAATATGCTTCTCATCGTCAATCAGTATTTTTTTTTTCAATTATTTGTCCATTGGAGGATGGTGTGGTATTATGCTGCCACAGGATATATTGAAGGTCAAGAAATGAGTTACATCAAAGAAGAAATCAAAGCCAAGTTCTTGCCTACTTTGTGCACTGATGTTTTTCGCATACTATCCCTTCTTGTACATGAATGTTCGATTTGTCCCATACCATTTGAAAGATGACAGTTAATAATCTTTACTCCTTTGGATGGAGCATATTTTTATCGTATATGAAGCATGATGTCGACAATCAGTTACATCAGCAAATTTTGAAAAATAATTAAATTCTTATGTTCATACTCTCCCGCCAAACGGACATTACCTATATATCTATCCTCCGGACTTAAGAGGTGAAATTACTGTTTTTTTGGTTACTGAAATCTTCATTAGACCTTTGGTTATATGCTCGAGCGACTTACGGACAGTCCTAATGATTTTCGGGAAATTTCGGGACCTCCGCGTTTTTATAAAAATCCGACAAATGTCAGTGCGTTTTTGTTCGAGGAGTGCCACGTCGACATGATTCCGTTTTGCCCGATTTGAGAAAAACCAATAACCATCAGAAGATAAAGATGTAGCAAGGAAAATAAAGTCAGTAATTCAAGGTTCGTTTCAAATCTACTTAAAAACGTCTTAAAGAAGCGTATCTTATTGTTTATACTGCAGGGTTTCGTGTTACTACGATGACAACGAAAAAGAAACATGAAAGGTAAAATGTCTATTTTTTAACATCCTTTTTCTAGCTAAGCTACACTTCAAAGAAAGACTGAAATTAATTAGGTAGCTTGCTAAATGTATAGCCAGCTATACTTAAAATAAAGAAAAAAAACTAGGTAGCTAGTATGTATATAGTCAAGAAACGTCTTAAAAGCCAGTTACATATATAGCCAGAGCTAAATTACTTAGCAAAATTCTGTAAGATGGGTGGTAGCTAGCTATAGCTACACTGGATAGGAAAGGATCATAAGCTGGTATTTATTATATGTATAGCTAGCTATATATAAATATATATATATATACATATAAACGAACACAAAATATATTAAAGCCCTTAAAAACCTATTTCAGCATATATATATTTACTTTTTTTAATTTTAATATATTACAAGTTAGCAGTTAAAAAAAGGATTAATCTGAGCCTTATGTTTTCTTAAAAAAATGTGTTTCTTATAAATAAACATATTACACAATTTTTTATGGGCTATATTTTATAGGTCATTATTTTGCAGAAATGATTTCTGATTTAATTTATGTTTCATATATTTAGAAATATAACTTATATAAATGAGAATTTCATGGGAAAATTATTTTAATTTACTTACTTTCTTGTCTTAGTGATGCATCTAATTCTGTTTCAAGGAATTGAACTTTTTTCTAAATTTTTCATATTGAGATTTTGATTGTCGTTGTACCATAAAACGTTTCCACATCCTTCCCATTTTCCACTTGACATTTTTCTATGGATGCTTTAATGTTCCTATTATCCTCAGATTTTTCTTGTCGTTGCGTTTTGATCGATTTTTTCCGTGAGATTTGTTGTTGGTACTTTTGTTAAAACTTTTGTAAAGGAGTGTCAAATACTTTATTCCATTCTCTGTGATATCTCTTTAACACAGTTTTTTGCTGATTGAACCATAAATTCTTGTTTTTTGGCAGTAATAGGAAACTTGTTGTGATTGACAAGGCATGTTTTTTAGGTGTGTAGATACAATATTGGTGATATCTCCGAGTCATCCTTGTTTAAATGTTTTTAGGAATAGTTCTTTGTTGTTCTCTGAATGCTGTAAAACAACCCATGCAATCATGTAGAGTATGTCTCATTTTATCTGCTTCATATAAAATATCCCATTTCTTCAAAGAAAAATGTTTCATGTAATTTTCTCTGTCTG
This sequence comes from Hydractinia echinata, assembly GCA_030067915.1. Classification (NCBI taxonomy): domain Eukaryota; kingdom Metazoa; phylum Cnidaria; class Hydrozoa; order Anthoathecata; family Hydractiniidae; genus Hydractinia; species Hydractinia echinata. Next base: position 3,296 of record JASGCC010003900.1, on the reverse strand, counting down.
CCCCGTGCCACCACTTTTTGCTGAGATAGGATATAAAGTCCTTGGATTTTCGGTTAAAGTGTTTTTTCTCAATTTCAATTTCAAATTGCTTTCGAAAAAGCTGGTATTTTTCATCAGTTTTGGTCGAGTGAAGCTCCTTGTGACCTCTTAAAATATTGCACCTCATGAATCCGCATTGAAAAATTGACGCCATGATATTGTTGCACTGTGCAATTTAATACGAGTTTTCTTTCTGTTAATTTTTTTTTATGCAAAATATTCCCGCTTAATATATCCACCATATTTGTTTATAAATTTCGCGCGCAAAAAAAAAAAAAAAATCCGTTTTTGCTCATACCGTTTTTGCAAAACCTATCCAATGTTGGTCTAAGCGCATGCCATGTCGGGAAAATGGCGTTTAAATTACTGACAAATAACAGAAATGTCGGTTTTACTTCTCCGGGGCACTTAATCGGATTTTTTCGGGATTTTTTTTGTTCCCCCGCATCCGTCGCATATCCAGAATGTGGATTATTGCTGTACCGGATGAGAAAAAAGATCGAACCGGAAAATGTGCAGAGAAACACATTTTCCGTCATTTTTTGACGCAGTTACATGACGTCATAAATTTAAGTTACAAAGTTGGTACATTACTTTTCCACAACCTTTTCTGATGTAGAACATAGTAATTGTTAACAATATTCACAATTCCAAGTCCTTCTGCCCCGGACTAAATTTGCTTCGTCATAGACGTTCCGTAAGTCACTCGAGTGCTACGTGTTAAAACCGAAATTGATAGGAGCAAGTATGGTGAAATAGAAACTATTCTTTTAGTATTTATCAAAATTTTTGGCAAACAATTTTTCATTTATGACGTGCTAATTTCATGCCCGAGGTGTAATCAAAGATTTTGCATTATATGTTTCTAGGGGAAGATTATTCATATCTGTTTTTGTAAATAATTGTTGTGTGTTTTTGGTTTACATGGATTACGTAATAGTTTTTTAGCCACACTTTTTTTAGCCAGAAACCTTAATAGCGGCTTCACATGTACGTAAAATTTTAAGTGGAAACCAAAATAGGTAACCGCTAGTCCTTCAGAACGACCAGAGAAATAGCAGCGACCCTGTAGTATGGTGAAAAAGCGGGTAGTAATAAAAAGTCCTAAAGGGGGGAAGAAGAACAAACGGAAATCATTCTAGACAATTGTAAAACATTGCTAAACAACCAAAATTTTGTTAACAAAAGCACGAGATAATTTTGGAACTTTTGCAATAGAATTTATGTAAAAGTAAGAAAGTGAAAGCAAGCAGCCTTGTGGTACAGTGCAGAAGTCGTAAGTTCGCAGCCCGGTCGGTTTATGTCAAAGGCTGTGTCAATCTTTTTGTCATTACGTTGCTCATTAACAAATTGATCGGAATTTTAATAGGAAAGTAAAGAAAAACATAAACGGGGTATAGCGGCTGTAAAACCCATCACTCAACCCTGAACAACGTTATGACGTCCAAATCGGGTTAAATCCGAAATAAGTTTAAACGAAAAACCAATTAAATATGGCACAGGAGAGGTTACCGAGGTGGTAAAAAAGATTAAATTTCTGGTTTTTGCAATACGCATTTGCGAAGCGAATTCTTTTTTGTTCAATAATGATGGCTTTGTTTGGCTCGAAATCAAAGCTATATTTTTCGGGAAGGAGATAACTGCGCAGTAGCATTCGATTCTATTTTCAAACGTCAAAAAAACAAAAATCTATATAATAATACGAAGACTGTGTGTGTTTCTGTCTGTCTGTAACAGGCAAAATGGATTATATTTTTTACAATTTTCTGTAAAAGCGTCTATAATAAATCCCCTATAAAAATGTTCCGTAATTTATAAACGTTTTGTTTACGATTTTAATTGTCTAGAAAAAAATCATGTGATAAAATAAAGTGATTTCATTAGTTAAGAATTTCATTGTATGCTAATATAAATTTACCGTGACGAGTGCTTTGTTGTAAGTTATAGTGCAGATAAAGTCACAGGCAAATAACGTTGTTATTATTGTTGTCAATTTTGTTCAAAAGTATTAATTCATTGTTCATTGTTCATACTTTTTTATTGAAATTGACAAAAATCACTTTGTGATATAAAACATAAATAAATAATTTTTATTTTTCCTCCAGAGGTTTTTTGTTCAAAACGTTTTTTCAGCCTTCTTAATGAAATTGCTAACAAACATTTTTGTGATATTAATTATATAAAAGAACATACAAAATTTACAATAAAAATACACGAAGCTTTTCGTAAATAAAACTTTTACATCGTCAGGTAAGTAACACGATGATGATGACGATGTAAAAGTTTTTTTATATAATTAATCTTACTATGGCGAAGAAAACAATTTTAAAATTTTGTGATAAGAAGCACAATAAATTTTAAAAAGATAATTAGTGGATTATTCCAAGGGTTTAAATAACTAGTAATATAATAATTAGAACTAGTCGAAAAGGCCCATGGACAAATCCACTTAGGAAGGAAAATAATCGAAAAAATAGGTTGTTTAGGTGTTTTGCTGATGTCAGGAGTGCATATAAAAATTTAGCGAAACTTGCTTATGCGTTTTCTGTAATGTGCATAGTTTGGAGCGATGCTATGAAAAATGTATCATGTGCTATTGACGAACGGTTAAGCAGCACCCTCGTCCCCAGTTTTTTTTTCTTTTTGATATGAGAGAAGACGACGAAAAATACCCTGGTATCGTTGAGTGATTTTTGGCCAATATATGGCCAGATTATGCGAACGCGTCATACGTTAATTTATGCGACTAACAATGGTGGAACTTTAGCGGGCAGAATTTTATGTTCCAGCAACAGAAAACGTACTAACGTATTGTATTGTCTCACGACTAAAATATACAAGAAAAATTATCTTGGTAGCTGCAATAAGCGTCTTTCAACTTAAAAAAAGGTGTGCTATCTTATTAGCAGGTTACATAAAACTTTAATATAGTTTAGCTAGCTTTCTTGAATAAAGATGTTTTTTGCTGACCTTAGATAGTTCATTGTTAGATTTCAAATCCAGTTTATGGAAAAACTTTTTATTTTTGTGGCGTTTTAAATCCTATGAAAAAAACAAGGAAGTGAAGAGAAGGGCAGACTAATTTCTGGATATATGTAGACAGCTTCAGATATAATAAAAGCTTGCCTTACACATTCTGTTATGTAAAACAGCAGAACCAATAAGGGATATTTTGAAATATTATATTTTGCAAGAACTAATTTTCGAAATACTTTTAAATTTTTACGAGAACTAATTTTCTGCAAAGTTAGCAAGTT